>VMDO01040004.1:0-12266 GCA_007922755.1 Pedetes capensis
GGTTGTAGGGTGAAGATGGTAATAGCCTGCATATAGGAAGACAATTTCAACACCAGGGGAAGGGGCTATTTAGTGAAGCATTGAGGAGCTGTAACTTGGTATTTGGTGACAATGTCATTTGTAGGAAGAGAAGGGAAGAGGGGCACTGTGAATGACTCACACCTTAGAAACTGTAAATTGAGCTTTATCCTTTTCAGGGGTTTCCTGTGAGACTAATAATGATTAAAACTGATTTCAGTAATCCAGGCTTATGCTGTGTTCCAGAGTGATTTTTGTTGGAAAGTCTTTCTCACAGGTGAAAAACACAGAGCTATTAACAACTCTAAACACAAATATCTAGAAGTATTTATTCTTGGTCCAAGTAGATAATTTGATGCAGAAAATACTAATTTACTATAATATGTTTATCAAGTGTAATGGAGTCCCTAAAATTACATCCTAGCCAAAATCTGAGTTTTCCTTCTACTTCAGGTTTGCTCCACCTCACCACTGACATTTTGGACCAACTAATTCTCAAGTGGGTGGAGGCTTTCCTATGCATGGTAGGATTTTTACAACATCCCTGGCCTCTACTCACTAGGAGCCTGTAGCAATATTCAGTTATAACTACTCAAAATGTCTCCATTCATTACCCAATGTCCCCAGAGAGCTAAAATGTCTCCTGGTTGGGCACCACCACAGCTCAAAGAAAGAGGTCACTTTTCTAATTCATACAAAGGTGCCCAGTGCACTGATGGAGGACAGTCAGCAAAGCCCTCTGTGGGCCCTCCAAGACCAAGTGAGTTATATTGAATGGACCGGTAATTCAAAATAACTATTCTTTTCAGCAAAGGGTTAATGTAGAGAAAGAACATGGAGTGGAAGGGGCACAATAAAGGTGGAATTTAAAGGCAGTAGTCAGGAAAAAGGATAGTGGATCAGCCCCACAGATTGCCTCATTTTCATTGTTAATTCTACCAAGAAGTGCATGATGCATGTCTACCTGGCAACTGGCTGGAAGCAAAACAAAAGTGACGTGGCATCCCAGGCCTCCAGAACCACAGTCTGCATGAGGAAGTGATCACAGACATGCCCAACAGCAGAACTAGTTCATAGCAATATGTGATGCATAGAAGTAGTGATGTGTGATAATATACACTATAGGATATAGGAACAGCCCTGCAGCACAGTATGAAGAATGTTAGCAGTGGCTCCCATAATTAATAATTTCAGATAGAGGAAAAATGGGTTTACTTCAAAATTTTTCTATTGCCAAAATATTTAATTTTGTGAGTACATCCTGAATGAAGAGTTGGGAAGGCCCAGGGTCTAGGCCAAGTCCTGTCTTTATCACCTATGTGACCCATGACAGACACTTAACTGCTCGGGGCCTCAGTTTTTCCATCTCCAAAATGGCACAGCAGGACCAGGTGACCTCTACAACTACAACCTTCTGTGACTCTGAATCCTTTCAGTTTAATTGCCTCCAGATGATTGTATTTAATGCATTAAGCAGTTTACTATCTCTCCATTCTGAGCTTCATTTCCCATCTTGTGATATATTTAATCCCAGAATGTTTCACATAAAAAGTTATATTTCCAAGTTTGTAATAGCTTTAACTTTAAATAGATATTATGCCATAAAGGCCATTGCAGGTTTGTAAAGCAAAACTCAGAAACATTAAAGAGCCCATAAATGCTTTAAAATTAATTTGATCTTGAATGCATCTTTGAATGAATGAGCTTGACATAAGCCTTTCAATTTCTCGCTCCATTTCAAAGAGTGCACAAGTACAAACTGTAAATCAACCTCCACATTTGCTGATGTGGTCACTAAGCTGAAAAAAAAAAAAAGGAGGGGGAGTAGCTGATAACTATTCACACAAAATTTAAGAGCTTGGAATACACAGGACTCCAGGTTGTGACTTGCATTCTTTGAATTATTCAAGCTCATGTGACCCATGATATACCTTATCCCATGGGATATACCTTATCCATTTCAAGCAGGCATAAATGAAACTGAGGTCAGGATAAAAATGATTGCTTCTCTTCCTCATTCAAGATGTCATGGGTCAAACAGCAATAGTGAGCTGATGGATTGAAGCATATTTGGACAGCAATAGTAGTCGGCACAATGGATTGATACAGAATGTGCCATCACACATTTGTTGCTGTTTCCATGGAATGTTCATGGGCTTAAAGTCACAATGATCTGGGATCACATCTTAGCTCTATCACTTTCTAGTTCTGTGACCTTAGGCAAGTTATTTAACCTGTGACTGGCCCTGTTTCCTGATCTATAAGATGGGTGTTATAAGACCTCTCGTTCAAAACTGCTGTGAAGATCGAATGAACTAATATGTGTACTTCAGGATTAAGTCAACTGTATGTTGCAGAAAAAGCCAAATAACATTGCCTTAAACATGGTAGAGGTTAATTCTCATATAATATGAAATCTAATGGTAGCAGTTCAGGGATAGCAAGGAGTATTCATAACATCAAGAATTACACAGTTTCCTTTATTTGCTATATTATATTCAGCGTGTGGCTCCCACTCTTAAGACTACCTTATAAAATTATTGTAACAGATCCACCCATTACATCTGCATTTGAGACAGTTAGAAGGAAGAAGAGGTAAAGACAAAAAGAAGTCTTTCTTCTAGTGGAGTGAGCACCCGTTAAAAAGTTTTTCTAGATGCCCCACCCAACAACTTTTATTTATAACCCTTCAGCCACACCTATCCTCAGGTGGGGCTAGAAGCTGGGTCTTTAGCTGAACACATTGCTACCTCCAACACTACACAGGATTAAGGAAAAAGGGAGGATGGGTATTGGTTAATTAATTAGCAGTCTCGCCAATGATGTACAACACACCTAGCAAAGAGAAAGACCTTGATAAATAACATCTATTGTGGGTTAAGTCATTCTTAAAGCCATTTTGGGAATACCTGGACCACTCCCTCAGAGTCCTACCCCAACTTTGGATTGAGGTCCTTCTCTCAGAAGCCTCCACCACTCTTTGGGGACCTTACAAAGGAAGTAAGACCCTTTTCTAGACCATGGCCCTTTGTGGACTTGGAAGCAGCTCTCCTATGCTCATCAGATCGTGTCAATCCCAAACTGACTCCCACAGATCCTTTATTGGACGGTCTTCTCTGGACTAGATCCTTCTCATATTATAATAGTAATGACCCAGCTGGGTGCAGTGGTGCACACCTGTAATACCAGCAGCTCGGGAGGCAGAGGCAGGAGGATAACAAATCCGAGACCAGAGGCAGTCTATGTAACTTAGTGAGACCCTGTCTCAAAAAAATTCTTAAAAATGGGCTGGGGGTGCAGCTCAGTGGTTCAGCATTTGCAAAGCATGCAGGCATGAGGCCCTAAGTTCAACCCCCAGAACCACAAATAATAATAATAATCCAGACATGGGAATCAAGAGGAAACATAGAGGGCTTATCAGTTCCCTAGTTTTGCCCTCTCATCTTACCAGCTCCCTCCTGCTATGGCTGACTCTCAAATCAGCCCTGGATGACGCTCAGCAAAAGCTCTGAGATAACCCAGGACTCTGTGTGGGATGGTCTAAAAGACCAGTCAACATTCTTGGACTCTGTGACCCTTAGAGCAGATAGGCAAGGCCCCTGAGTCTCTCTCCCCACTCCTCAAACTCCCTAGACCAGCAAGAGGGCACCATCTGTTCTCAGGCAGAAGGTCAAGGGCACAGGCTCACAGCATGGACAAGGGAGCACCCCTCCCCAGTGAGCAGAGAACTTGGTAACTCCAATCTAGCCCCCTCCTCTGCCATCTTGTCTGAAACAAAGAGATGAGATGTAGATGCCCAAATACCCTTCCTACAGAGGAACATTCTTCGGGGTATAAGATTTGTACCCAGGAAACATTGGTCTGACAGCCCTTCTGAGAGGATGAGGCAACCAGGGCTCCTCAGGAGAGCAGAGCCAGCTGGCCCTCCTCTTCTCCGGCCACAGGGGTGTTGAGTGAAGACCTCTCTCCCCACCCACTGTTACAATCCAAAGCAGCTGGAGAAGTCAGCCAGACAAATGATGTAAGTGGGAAAATAAGAGGAAAAAGAGGCCTCAGAACATTCTGACTTCTGAAGCCCGTACTTAACAAGGCTCAGATTGTGGTTTGGTTCAATCCTGGTTGGAGGCCTTAGACCCAGCCCCCACTCCTGAAACAGAAGCACATCACCATTAAGAGCCTCCCAAGACATGCCATTCTCACTGAACTAAGGGTCCACAGCCTGACTTGCCCACCATCAAAAGGAAGCAGACATGGAGGAACAGAAAGGATGGGAGTAGATTAAAAAGTCAAAGGATCCAGGGGCAGTGGTGCACCCCTGTAATCCCAGCGGCTCGGGAAGCAGAGGCAGAAGGATTGCAAGTTCGAGACCAGAGGCAGTCTGTGTAACTTAGCAAGACCCTGGCTCAAAAAGTAAAGAAAATATGGGCTGGGGGTGCAGCTCAGTGGTCCAGCACTTGCAGAGCATGCAAGCGCGAGGCCCTGGGTTCAACCCCCAGTACCGCAAAAAAAAAAAAAAAAAAAAAAAAAGGTCAAAAGGCCCACTTCTGCTGTGGACAGCACTACAGGTTCCAATGCTTTTTAAGTCATGGGTTGCTGGCCTTCTTGTGGCATATACAGAAGAAGAGAAAGTGGCTTTCCTTTGGATAAGTTGGATATTCGTCCTGGTTTACCGGGGACAGTTCCACTTTATACCTGATGACCTGATGTTATTAGTAGGGCCCACTTTCACTCTCAAAAGTGACTTGATTAAACAACAAATGACATAGAGACTCTATCTTGCAAAGCAACTAAGAAAAATAAAATATTATTTTAAAATATTTTCTCTTATGAAATTAAAAATTATATTCCTCTCCAAGTTATTTTAGTCAAAGTAGCATATCATCAAGCTGTACATTTTTTAATAAAAAATATATATTACCCATGCTTAATGTGATACTGAAATTAACCAGAGATTCTTTTGATGAAAATGCAATTTGTGCATTTCTTCATTCCCCTGATTACAGGAAAATTTAATATAGGCAGTTCCAACTTATATAAAGAGAGCTTTGGAGAGAAAGTAGTTATATACTCAAAACTTTTCTGTACTTAAAAGCATGTTTTCTCCCTTAAGCAAAACTGAATTTGTTTCTTTTTGAAAGAAAAACAAAAAAAAATTTTTTTTTAAAGACCAAGCAAAAGGCAACATTTACAGCCTGGAGCTATACATCAACTTAGGTGTAACCATGGCTTATGTTAGGAGAGAAAACAGAAGGTAACTCATTTTTCTATGGTGTGCTTGCAACTCCTTCTCCTCCAGAGCACCCTTGATTATCCCTTCCTCACTTACAATCCCCAAACCTTCCCTCCTTATGCCAAATCACCAGATATCCCAGTAAGAGTTCCAGATTCTCTGAGACCCTTCTTGCAGCACAGTTTTCTCATTTGAAAAAATAAAGATGCAGCCGAGAAGTCCTACTTCACAAAAAGACAATAATGATTAATGAAGTAACATCTCATGTTGTTGTTATTGTTATTGTTTTTGTTGTTGTTAAGTGGCATCGAGTCAGGTCCAATTCATAGCAACCCTATGTACAACAGAACAAAACACTCCTCGATTTTGTGCCAGGCACATGATCTTATTTCTGTTTAAGCAAATTGTTGCAGACACTGTGTCAATCCATCTAGCTGAGGGTCTTCCTTTTTTCCCTTGACCTGCCACTCTCCCAAACATGATATCCTTCTCCAGGGATTGGTGCCTCCTGACTACATGTCCAAAATACATTAGATGTAGTCTAGCTATTCTTGCTTCCAAGGAGCATTCTGGTTGCACTTCTTCTAGAACAGATCTATTTGTTCTTTTTGCAGTCCATGATATATTCAATATTCATCTCCAGTACCATAATTCAAAAGCACCGATTCTTCTCCTGTCTCCGTTATTCAGTGTCGGCTCTCACAACCGTATGATGCAACTGAAAATACCATGACATGAGTCAGGTGCACCCTCATCTTCAATGTGACATCTTTACTTTTTAACACCTTAAAGAGGTCTTTTGCAACAGCTTTTCCCAAGGCAATGTGTGTTTTGATTTCTTGACTGCTGCTTCCATGGATGTTGATTATAGAACCAAGTAAAGCAATATCTTGGACAACCTCAATCTTTTCTCCATTTATCATGAAGTTGCTTACTGACCCAGTTGTGAAGATTTTTCTTTTGTTGATGTTGAGATGCAATCCATACTGAAGGCTGTGTTCTTTGATTTCATCGGTAATTGTTTCAAATCCTCTTCACTTTCAGCAAGCAGAGTTGTGTTATCTGCATAACGCAGGTTGTTAATGAGTCTACCTCCAATCATGATGCCAAGTTCTTCTTCAGAAAGTCCAGCTTCTCATATTATTTGCTCAGCATAGAGATTGAAGAGGTACAGTGAAAGGAAACAGCACTGAGGCATTCCTTTCTCAACTTTAAACCAGGAAGTGTTTCCTTATTCTGCTCGAATAATTGCCTCCTGGTGCACGTATAGATCCCTGTATAGATTCCTCATGAGTATAATTAGGTGCTCTGGTATTCCCATTCTTTGCAGTGTTATCCACAATTTGTTATGATCTACACAGTCAAATGCCTTTGCATAGTTGATAAAACATAGATATCTTTATGCTAATCTCTGCTTTCGGCTAATAACCATCTGACATCAGCAATGATGTCCCTGCTTCCACAACCTCTTCTCAATCCAGCTTGATTTTCTGGCAGTTCCCAGTCTATATACTGCTCCAGTCACTTTTGAATGATTTTTAGTAAAACTTTACTTGTGTGTAATATTAATGATATCATTCAATAGTTTCCACATTTGGTTGGATTCTCTTTCTTGGGAATAGACGCAAATATGGATCTCTTGCAGTCAGATGGCCAGGTACCTGCTTTCCAAATCTTTTGGCATAAGCAAGTAAGAACCTCCTGTGCTTCATCGGTTCATTAAAATCTCTATTGGTATTCCATCAATTCCTGGAGCCTTGTGTTTTGCCAGTTCCTTCAAGGTACTTACCACCTATTCCTTCAGTATCATTGTTTCCTGATCATATGCACCCTCTTCAAATGGATGTTCATCCACCAATTCTTTTTGGTATAATGACTCTGTGTATTCCTTCCATCTTATTTTGATGTTTCAATGGCTGATTGGGGATTGCTTCAGGAGAGGCTGAGGATTGAACTTGGGTCCTCACATAGTACAGAGCAGTGCTCTACCAACTGAGCTAAACCCCAGCCCAATGTCTCATAGAATACCTTAAATACACCAGGAAAAGATGCTTCAGAATACTATACAACACAGGTAGGATCCCAGATATAGTCTTTGGAGCAACTAGATCCGAATTTGAATCCCCACCAAACCTGCATGACTGCTTATTAGTTAGGTGACTTTGGTTAATTGACTGAAACCCTTTGGACTCCCTGTGTTCATCTGTCAAGGGAGGATTAGTAGCATCTGTATTCCAGGATGTCAGGAAAATCCCTGCCATGAGTAGCCACTTTCCAGTTCTTTCTGATTAGCCCTTCAATAATTTAGACACTAATGATATGAGCACTGGATAAAAAGGCAAGTCCAGCTGCCACTGTCAAATAGAGACAAACCCTCACATAAGTGGGAGGTGAACAGAAAGAAAACTTAAGACCAAAAACCAGGTATGATAGGATTCCACCATTCCATTAATATGTCAATCATGTCATATGTGACAATCCATTCAATGTGATCTGCTCAGGTCCTGCAAGCAGAAAGGGAAGCTTCAGATTCATGATGATTTGGATGGAATAGACCCAAAGAATTCCTATGTTAAAACTCTATAGTGCTGAGAAGTTTGTTCTCCATTGATGTTCTTAAATCACTTAGAGAAGTGATTTGATGCAGGTAGGAGACACAGCCTAATTTATATTCTCCTTTACCCATTCTTCCTACTTTGTGTTCTCTTAATTAGTACAGGTTCCATTGTGATTTCCTGTAGCAGTTAACATTGTGGTCTCTGGAGCCAGATGCTTTGAGTTCAAATCCCGAACCTTCAATCTACCATCTGCATGGCCTTGGATGATACATTTAACGACTCTGGCCTCAGTTTACTGATCCTTACTAATGAGAGTGAGAATAGTACCTACCCAGTTGGTCTGTTACAACTAAATGAGCTAATCCTCAAAAAGACTTTAGAATCAGACACAGAGTAATTGCTCATTAAGTATCATTTAATTAACCAATATTTGCTGTGTGTTCTGATAGTGACTTTTAGTTTGCTCTCCAATGGTGTCCCAACCTTGCTCTAGGCAGGCAACATTCAGAGCCTAAGAGATCCTCAGTAGTCACAAACAGCAGCAGCAAGAAGGTAAGTGTAGATCAGCTACAATCCAGGAGTGGTAGTCATTCATTCATTCATTGCATTCAGTAAATACTTACTGAGCACAAACTATGTGCTAGGCACAATTTTAGGAAATGGGAATAAAGTATTGAACCAAGTAGACAAAAATCCCTATTCTCTTGAACTTTGTTTTTAACAGGAGGCAGACAATACATAAATTAAATGGCAAGAAAATTTCAGAGAGTGAAAAGTGAGATGCAGAGAATTTAAACCAAGTACTATGCTAGACCAAGTAGCTACCCTAGGTGATGTTTAGGGGAGGCCTCTGAGGACCTGACATTCAGCTGAAATGTAGAGAAACTGGCCTAGCAACAGTCAGAGAGAAAGAATTTCAGGTAAGAAGAAGAGCAAATGCAAAGATCCTAGCTGGGAATGAGGAATGGAAAGAAGGACAGTCTCAACGGACTTAATAGTGAGTGGGAGGGAGAGCAGTATGAAGCACAGCTGGAGAGGTGGACAAGGGCCGTACACTATAGGGTGAATACACCAGGAAAAGGAGTCTGGCTATCATTCTGGTTTCAGGGGTCAAACCTACACCTTTGACTTCTGTTGCACATTTCATTATCAGTTGAATCAGCCCTCTACATATCTTCCTCATTAAACTATATACTCATTTTTTTTCTTGGTGCTAGAGCTTGAATCCAAGGCCTCATGCATGCTAGGCAGGAGCTCTCCCACTGAGCTATATCCCTCTTTAATAATGTTGTAATCATTTAATTTTACTATATTTTACTATGTACTTTGTATCATTCAGTTCTCATAATAATCCCATAAAGTAAGTGCTAGCATTATCCCCAACTTAATGCAGGAAACTGAGCCTTTGAAATATTCAGTAATTTGGCTGAGGACATACAGACAGAAAGTACCAAATTTAAACTCAGCCTGACTCCAACACCCATACAAAAATTTGTTGTTGTTAGATGCCATCGAGTCGGGTCCAACTCACAGCAACACTATGTACAACAGAACAAAACACTGCCTGACACTGTGCCATGCCCAGCACTCTGTCATTCATAGGGTTTTCAATGGCAGATTATTTCAGGAGTGAGCTGCCAAGTCCTTCTCCCATTTTTGTGGTGCTGGAGATTGAACCCAGGGCCTCAGAGAGCACAGTCAGTAGTCTGCCAACTGAGCTAAACCCTAGCCCCCAACCATACAGAAATTTAGCTGCCATAAATATGTATCACAGTGTTTGAAAGATGTTATTGGATGCTAAATAAGTGATTGCTGAATGAATAAAATGTGTAATGCTAAGACAACTTTGATATTCAGCCACACTGCTTTGGAGAAGTAATGTAGCCTTGCTACCAGAAGTCTCACCCACTCTACTTAGACTTGGTACAGAATTACTCTTAAGACCAGCTCCAGTAATAAGAGTTTAACCTATATAAGGACTTAAGTACTTAGCCTATATATGTGACCTTTGTCATTCTGTAATTAGCCATCTTTCTGGTTTATAACTGAAGGGATAGGGGTGGGGTGACTCATGGGAACCACCCAAGGAGGGTTGTTTGTTTGTTTGTTTGTTTGTTGGAAATTTTTAATGTACATCTTAATGTGATTCATTTTGACATGCTTTTCATTGTGACATTTCCATATATGCATTTTGATAAACATTATTCATATAGGTTACCCCTATTCATATAGGTTACCCCTATGCTTCCCCCCCTCCCACCCTCCCCATCTAAGTCTTCTCTATCTTTTACTTGGTAATATTTTTCTATATGTCCTTGGGTTCCAGTTCTGTTTAAGCTAGAAACTTTTCCTGAAGTGGTCTTTGTTTTTATCTTGTTAGAACAATTACATGCATTTTCTAGACCATTTATATTGACACCATTCTTATCCTCCCCCCCACTTTTATTATGATCTGACCTTGGAATAGGATTTTTCCTTCTTATAATTTTGAATCAGCTCCCTCATATGAGTGAGAACATGTGTTGTTTCTCTTTCTGAGCTCGTGTTCATTCACTTAAAATAATTTTCTCTAATTCTATCCATTTTGCTGCAAATGACCTTATTTCATTTTTCTTGATTGCTGAGTAGTATTCCATTGTGTACATATAACATAGATTTTTTTATCCATTCTTCTGTTGAAGGGCATTTTGGTTGATTCCATATCCTTGCTATTGTGAAAAGCACTGCATTGAACATGGAGATACAGTTGTCTCTGTGGTATGATGACCCATCTCCCTTTGGGTAAATTCCCAATAGTGTTATAGCTGGGTCATATGGTAGATCTATTTTTAGTTTTTTAAGGTACTCCATATTGATTTCCACTGTGGCTGGACCAATTTACAGCTCCACCAACAATGTAAGAGTGTTCCCTTTTCCCCGCAACCTTACCAGCATTTGTTGTTGTTTGTTTTATTAATCTTAGCCATTCTTACCGGTGTAAGGTGAAATCTCAGAGTCATTTTGATTTGCATTTCCCTAATGGCTAGGGATGTTGAGCACTTTTTTGTGTGTTTCATGGCTTTATGGACCTCTTCATTTGAGAACTGTCTACTCAGTTCCTTTACCCATTTGTGTATTGGGTTATTTGTTTTTTGGGGGAGTTTTTTCCTTGAGTTCTTTATAAATTCTAGTAATTAGACCTTTATCTGATGTATAAAATGCAAAGATTTTTTCCCATTCCGGGGGGGGGTTTCCTTGACTCTGTTAATTGTTTCTTTTGCTGTGCAGAAGCTTTTTAATTTCATGTGATCCAATTTATCTATTCTTGTTGCAATTTCTTGAGCAATTGGAGTCCTATTAAGGAAATACTTTCCTATGCCTATATGATGGAGTGTATTGCCTATCTTGCCTTCTATAAGTTTTAAAGTTTCTGGATTTATGTTGAGATCTTTTAACCATTTTGAGTTAACTCTCATGTATATTGAGAGATGTGGGTCTGCTTTCATTTTTCTGCATGTGGATGACCATGTTTCCCAGCACCATTTGTTGAAAAGGCTGTCCTTTTTCCAGTTTACTTGCTTTGCTCCTTTGTCAAAAATAAGGTGGCTATAGGTGTGTTGAGGTATATCTGGGTCTTCTATTCTGTTCCAGATGTCTTTGGGCCTATTTTTTTGCCAGTACCAAGCTGTTTTTGCAACCACTGCCCTGTAGTATAGTTTGAAGTCAGGGATTGTGATTCCACCTGCATTAGATTTGCAGCTTTAAAGTGTTTTGGCTATAGGTGGTCTTTTGTGATTCCATGTGAATTTTTGGATCATTTTTTCTATTTTTGTAAAGTCAGTCAGTGGAATTTTAATGGGTAGTGCATTAAATCTATAGATTGCTTTTGGCAGGATAGCCATTTTTACTATATTAATTCTCCCTATCTAGGAGCAAGGGAGGTCTTTCCATTTTTCAGTGTCCTCTGCTATTTCTTTCTTTAACGTTTTGAAATTTTGCTTGCAGAGATCTGAAGGGTCTTTGGTTAGATTGATTCCAAGGTATTTAATTTTCTGGTGCGCTATCATGAACAGTAGTTTTCTGAAATTTCCTTCTCTTCCTGTTTGGAATTGGTGTAAAGAAAAGCTATTGATTTTTGTGTGTTAATTTTGTAGCCTGCGACTTTGCTGAAGGAGTTAATTAGATCCAGAAGTTTTCTGGTTGAGGTTTTGGGGTCTTTCAGGTACAAGATCATATCATCTGCAAATAAGGATAATTTGACCTCTTCCTTGCCAATCTGTACCCCTTCGATTTCGTTCTCTTGTCTGATTGCCATGGCCAGGAATTCAATTACTATGTTAAATAGAATAGGAGAGAGAGGACATCCTTGTCTTGTTCCAGATCTAAGAGGAAATGGTTTCAGTTTTTCTCCATTTAATATAATGTTGGCTGTAGGTTTGTCATAAATGGTTTTTATGAAATTAAGGTATTTGCCTGTTATA
>VMDO01040005.1:0-12264 GCA_007922755.1 Pedetes capensis
AACAGAAATGGAACCCAAGGACATATAGAAAAATACTATATAGTAAAAGATAGAGAAGACTTGGATGGGAAACTTAGATGGGAAGGGGGGAAGGGGGAAACATAGAGGAGGGTAAGGGGTAACCTATATGAATAATGCTTATCAAATTGCATATATGAAAATGTCACAATGAAAAGCATGTCAAAATGAATCACATTATGATGTACATTAAAAATTTCTAATTAAAAAAAGAACAAAAAAAGAGACCTTGTTTCAAATAAAATAAAATAAAATAAAGTTGAGGTGCCCCATTTCTTGCTCCCCTCAACAAATAAAATGGGAAAGGAAACTTCTACATGTCTGTGGATGAGTGCGAGGGCGATGGAGTGAATTGCTGTTTACCCAAAGCCACCCCTCCCCCTTCTCAGTTAGAAGGGTGGGGGCAGGACACACGAGGCATATCAACAGGAGTGACCCCACCTATGGAAGCCCAGTTACTGTTCACCGTCATTTCCCCCTTCTGCAAGTCTCCTATCCCCGCATATCTGAGAGTTATCCTGTTTGGGGGTCAGTCTGGAATATAGTAAGGCTGGGTTTCACTAACTTCTGGGGGGGGCCCAGGGCCATCGCCCTTTTGGGTCAGCTGGAGTCACGCCCTGCTGAGTCAGTTGGCTTTGTAAGTCCGAGGGTATTGGGAAGGGGGATCTGTCCAGGGGAAACTGAGGCAGGAGCGTGGTGAGGAGGCTGAAGGGTAGGGCAGAAGGGTGGCCTCACAATAGTTGATCCTGGGTTTGTGGGGCGGGGGGGCGGTGCTGGAAGTTTTCTTCAGCCCCCCCCAGTCAGGAGGGTGGAATAGACAGAATGGGGGATGTCTGCTGAGCCCGAGCCCCAGCCAATGGGAAGCTGATGGGCGTTCCCTCCATGAGACGCCACTGTGGGCACAGGCTGTGTGTGTGTTGGGGACTCCTCCAGGGTCTGCGCAGAGACCCCGGGAAAGGCCCTCAGACAGTGCATAGTTCCTGCTGTGCGTACCCACATACCTGGTGTTGGGGGGGGTGTCAGGGAGATATCCGCTAACACGCAGAGCTGCCTTGGGAAATGGGCTGTCCCTCTCTGGACCTCAGTCAGCAGTCCGTCAAGAGGATTTAATGTCGCCTTCACCGGTTTCCCGGAAAGAGCCTGAGAGACCCGGGGCACCCCATCTGTGTGCCCTGAGCGCACATTCCAGGGGTCCCTGAATTTCCTCCGCGGACGCTGGTGGCTCTGGGGACCTGCTGGGCTCCTTGGGGCGCAGGTGCTCCGCATTCCATCGTGGCTCCACCTCCGGCCTGTGGGCTCGGGAGTGGTTGTGCGTCTGTCTGTGTCCGGGAACTTTGTAGGTCCCGCGTGCGGGCCTGAGGCTGTGTACCTGGGGCGTCTCTAGGGTGCGATCGGGTTTGGTAGGGTTTGGGGTCAGGGTCTTCCCAAGGCTGCACAGCTGGTGGGGTGTGTGTGTGGGGGGGGGGTCTTGGCCCTGAGTGTGAGTGTGAACGCGCGTGCCGTGTGCCCCTGGGCCGGTCCATGTGGCTGCTCGGCTCTGAGCGCATTTCCCTCCGATCCCGGCAAGCGGCGCGCGTGGGTTCTCGCCTGCGTCTGGCGCGCCCAGGTGCCCCTCCGTGTGTGGCCTCTGCCCTTCCCGCCGCCCCCAGGGTGCGCGTCCCGGAGCCCCTGCGCGCCTTTCCCGGGGTCTGTGGCCCGCGAGCCTTTGTGAGCGCCAGCTCCTCCCGCGCCTCGCAGCTCCGTGTGCGCCCGCGCCCCGGCGCCCCGCAGGCAGCCCCGCGAGCGCCCCGGCGCGCCCGGCTGGAGCCGGCGGGGCCACAACCGGACCCCCCGCCCGGCGCGGCGCGGCGCGGGGCGGAGGGAGGGAGGGGGCGGTGGCGGCGGGGCGCACGCGGGCGCGTCCCCGAGACAGACGGGCGGCTGGCAGGGCGGGCGACGCCGGCCGCGGGTTCGAGGCGGCGCCGGCCTCCCCCCGCGCGGGCCTCCCCCCCGCCGGCCTCCCCCCGCAGCCTCCGGAATGCGGCTTCCCGTGCGGGCGCCGAGGCGGCGGGGGCTGCTCCGCGCGGGCCTCGGGAGAGGACAGGGGGAGCGGCGGCGGGCCCCCCACGCGAGGTGAGCGCGGGCGCGGGCGGGGAGGGGGCGCGCGGGGCGGGGCGGTGGCCCCCCGCGCACCTGCCGGCGCCCTGGCCTCCGCCGCCCGGCCTTCCATTGTTGCGGCGGCCGGGGAGGGGGCGGGGAGGCCCGCGGTGGCTCTGCGGCTCGGCCTCCCCGAGCTGGGGCGCTGGGGCGCTGGGCGGGGTCGGGGGGGGCGCAGGTCCCTGGGTCCCCAAGGCCCGAGATGCCCGCGCCAGGCGGGGGGGCGCGGCGGGGGCGCGGGGGCCGCGGGGCCCCCCGAGCGCCGCGCACCTGGCCGCCCGCAGGCCCCGAGGCGGCGGTGAGCTTTGTTCTCCGGGCGCCGGGCGGGCGGAGGCGCCTCCGGCCAAGTTCACGGGCGCCCGAGCCTGCGCTGGCCCTGCGGAGACCGAGCGCGGCCGGGGTCCCCCTGCTCGGGCCTGGCTGCAGCCGCCCGGCCTGCCGGACGGAGCTCGGGGTCCTGCGCGGGCCGCCTGTCATCCCCCGGCGACAGCTGCGGGGCGTGTGCCCGGGCGGAGGTTTGCAGACGGAGCCCGCCCTCCAAGACCGACCACAGGGAAAGGAAAAACAGCCTCGGTGGCGCGGCTGGGAGCCTTTTAAAGCGACAGGGAGCCTTTCCCGGGGACCTGGTCCTGGAGGGCACGCTGGGGTGGGGGATGGAGGAGACACCTCATTGGCTGCAAGAGGCTCAGAAAGTCCCCCCCACCATTCTTCAGCTCCCCCATCTCCTTTCCCACCCTTCCCCCACAGCCAGCGGACACATTTGCAGAGCAACAGCTAGACAGTCCCACGTCCCCCTATGAGGACCTGGAGAGGTGACGTGCCGTGCACAGGCCCTCATCGTCCTCGTCCATACGCCAGTTATCCGAAGTAATGCGGATACACATGCACACACAAGGAGCGCGTCACAACAGCCTGGCCTCGTGTGCGTGCACAGTGCTCAGCAAGGACTGGGACCCCAGGGTGGCTGCCCATGGAAAGACAGTCACACGGAGCCATGCAGCCACCCCAGGTGGTGGCCACCATGCAGACAGATGCAGCCTAACACCTACCAGGACACACACACACACGCGCCCGCGTGCCCAATGTCATGTGGTCACCCAGGCACTGTCACCCAGATTAACGGCGGCAACCATCTATCTCAGAGGTCCCAGTACCAACACAGACACCGTTGTCCACAATTACTTGGACACACACGACATCCCTGTGCCCTGCCAAGCGGGGACACCTTGCTCCTCAGGGCACAAGGCCTGCAGAGAAGCTGCCATCTGATGTCAGGGCCCAGGAATCAAAACACAGGTACACAGAGCCCCCAGGAACACAGCTGCATGTGCAGACACACGGCTGTCTACAGCAGAACTGACCCTCCTAGACACCCACAATGACACTGTGACCCACGAAGGCTTATGAGCACCCCAGGGTACCCACTATCACCTATGCTAACACTTGCCAAAACCTGGTTGTTGATAGTATTTGGACACTAACATGTGACATTGCCATAGCTCTGTGGCATCCAATTCCATCAGATCTCGGAAGCTAAACAGGGCCGGACCTGGTTAGTCCTTGGATGGGAGACCACCAGGGAACACAGGGTGCTGTAGGCTTGGGACAGGGACCTGGCAACCCACTCCCAAAATCAATCTGCCCTGGAAAACCCTATGAACAGCAGAGAAGCACTGACATAGTGTTTCGTCTGTTGTACGTGGTGTCGCTATGATACCGACTCCACAGCACCTAACAACAACACGTGTGACGTTAATATCCTCAGAGAGCCGCAGGGAAATGACAAAAATGGCAGGAATCTGTCACAAGGTTGTTTTCGAACTCAATGCTTGTTGTTTATTTATTTAGTCATACTGCAGTGGTGGGGGACTGAGCCCAGGGCGTCACACATAATTCTGCAAGCTCTCTACCTGGAGCTGCCCCCACAGGTCCCTTTTTCGTTTATTTTTTTCATCCTGAGATAGGGTCTCTCGAAGTTACGCAGGCTGCTTCTGGCCTTGAACTTGGGATCCTCCTGCTTCTGCCCTCCGAGTTGCTGGGATTCTTGGTTGTTATTATTATTGTTTTGTGTGTGCATGTGTGGGTTGTGTTTTTGAAACCGGGTCTCATTACGTAGCCCAGGTTGGTCTCAAACTTCTAACCCACCTGCCTCAGCCTCCCGAACTGCTGGGATTCCACGCATGTGCCACCATGCCTAGCGATACCTATTTACTGAGCAGCTATTATGTGCCGGGCAGTGTTATCGCTGGGGATACAGCTGTGAATCCGAGCAAATTCCCTACCCTCCTAGAGCTGACATTTTTTGTAGGGAGTAGGGTCGGGGGATGCCATAATCGGGTGACACACAGACTACAGTCAGTCACAGTGACGCTGACAGACGCCAGACACCCACAGAGACAGGCTCACACATCCACCTGCAATTAGACACAATTAGCCCGACACGCACCCACAGGAAGGCTGACATCCACACGCAAACAGAAGCCCACGGGATCCGTGATGTAGGCCCACGTGCACACAACTGGAAGTGCCAGCCACCCACGTTGGCGCATACTCACCTGGACTTCCAGACGCCCACAGAGCCCCCAAAACAGCCCACCAGAGTAGCTCAGACTGGAAGCCCCCCCCTCACTCACCGGCCATGTCCTTGCTGGCTGGCTCACCTTGACCCTGACCCACAGTCGCCCCGCACCGTATGCCTCAGCCTAAGTATCTGACTTTCCCATTAACCCGACTCCTCTGTCACCCTCCACCCCAACCTCGAGGACCTGGGTTCTTCTTGTCCCCTCCAGCCCTGGCCTCACTTCCAGCTGCCGTGGTCGGCCTCTGTGTGCCGGGCCCCAGGGGCCTCAAAGTCACACTAGGCTCTCAGCCTCCCTTCCCAGCCTCCCTGCCGGGCCACAGGCTGGGTGGGACAGAGGCGACCGTTGTCTTGAGGACCCCAGTGCCAAAGACACAAGCAGCTAGAAAGGAAGCGGGGTGCGGGGGAGGAGACCAGAGAGGCCACACAGGTGTCGCTGAAAGGTGGAACCCCGGTCCACCAGTCTAGACAGCCTGCGCCACCAACATGACCCCGTGGAGACCTCCACCCAGCTCTCGCTGCGCCCCCAATAATGGGCCCTTTGTCTCCCGAGTCCTGCCCGCTCCGGGACTCTGTTCCCCCAGGCTGCTGCCTATGTGCACAGCCCGGGCCCCGAGGCCTGTTCCTTGTTCTTCAACTTGATGGCAGTTATGCTACCAAACCTCACCTGCCCCTGCCTGCCCATTTGGCTGTGACAGGACATCCCACCTCCGACCCTCACTCCCTGACCTCGCCAGCTGCCCAGCGGTCTGGGAGTGGGGCAGGGCCCAGGGGCTGCGTGGCTTCTGGAGGGCAGAGAAGTCTCCCCCACCTCACTCCCAGCCCCCTGCCCAGACAGACCCTCCCATCTGCAGTGGACTGGACCAAGGGGGGGGTCCCAGTGGGGCACCCTGGAAGGCACCCCCTCCCCTGCATGGGGACCTCGGGTTGGGGCGGTGGTGGGAGGAGCCAGCTTCCCACCCCAGGGACCTCGAAGTCACACTAGGGTGAGACCTGCAGCCTGGGCAGCGCCCCCTCCCTGCCCCCCCAGGGGCCTCAGTGGGACCGGGGACAGGCGCTGACGGTCACCAGGAGCAGAGGGGAGATGGGGTGTCAGGGGCTCGGAGTACAGAGGCCGACCAGACAGTGGGAGACAGCGACGCGCACAGGGCTCCGGGGAGCCAGCCAAACGCAGGCACGGCGAGGGCACAGCCAGACCCAGACAGGCGACCCCAGCCGACAAAGAGACAGAGACCAGACAGGCAGGGAGGGCGGGAAACCTGCAGCGACCACCGGCAGACAAAGAGCCAGGCGGACCGGTGGGGGCCGGGCACCTTCCCCACCCGCCACGCCCCGCGCCCCAAGCCCCGCCTTCCTGGCTGCACAGGCCTGACGCCCCCTAATGTCCTCCCCCCACCCCACTTGGGGAGACCTCTTGGAGGAAACCCCCAACTCAGCAGGCCAAGGTCACAGCCCTGGGAGGGAACAGAGCAGACAGGGCATCCAGAAGGAAAAACGGGGTGTCTACGAGACCCACTTATGATCAGAGCGTTTCATGCCTGATAACCACCTCCCTCGTGTTCCAGAGCAAAGCTTTTGAGGGGCCCTTGAGATTTGTCCTGAACTCCCAGCCTCGTGTTCCCTGGGAATCAAATGGGCGCCCTAACCATGGGGACTTAGGGGAAGCACTGTCATTATTGTTTCCATGCCCCCCCCCCCGACTCCCCCTCTTTCTGCAACTGGGGGTATGGACCTCCTTAGCTCCACTATCCTCGAGGCAGGAGGGCGGCCTCCCTCGGATCGGCCCCCCAGGCACCCAGCAAGCATGGGAGGCCCCGAGGCAGGCCAGGTGCACTGGCCAGGGGGAGGGCGCCCCTCCCCAAACTCCAGACCGTGCACCTCAGGGGGGGTGGAGTGGGGTGCGGTGGAACGTGACCCGGGTCAGGCCGGCGCTGGAAGGGCGGGTAGAAGGCTCCCTGAGGCTGGGGTGCCCTATGAAGAGGGGCCTGGAGCCTGGTGCGGTGACACACGTCTGCAATCCCAGCGCCTCAGAGGCAGGAGGATCGCAAGTTCAAGACCAGAGGCAGTTTGCGTAATTTACTGAAACCCTGTCTCAAAAAGTAAAAAAAAAAAAAAAAAAGGATGGGGGTGCAACTGAGTAGTCCAGCACTTGCAAAGCATGCAGGCGCGAGGCCCTGGGTTCAACCCCAGTACCGAAAACAAGCAAAAAAGAGCGTCCTGGATAAGTGTGTTTGGGGGCAGACTCGGGTTTGGGGGTCCCCTAGAGAAGCCATCCATCACAGCCCTAAGGAGGAGGGGCTGTGGGACCTCTGGCGCTCCAGGTGCAGCACGGAGGCGGGGCGGGGCTAATGGGGGCTGAGTTTGGGGGCACGCCCCATGGGGTCTGTAGGGGCGGCCTGCAGAGGCGAGTCCTCCACACAGGTTCTGGAGGGCTGGGTGTCAGGTCTTGGGGCCGGCCACGCTGCCTCCTCCCCAGAGCGTTGTGGGGTTCCCCCAAGCACAGCATCCTTGGGGTTCCTGTGTGCCTTGCGTTTGCACCAGAGTTTCATGCAGGGGCTCTGTGTTCCCCTCAGTGAAGTGACAGAGACTACAGGGGGAATTTTATTTTATTATTTATTTTATTTTATTTTATTTATTTTATTTATTTTTAATTTGCGCTGGGGGATGGAACCCAGGTCTTAGGGCACAGTAGGCAGGTCTACTGAATCACAAAGACTGGGATTTTTTTTTTTTTTTTTTTTTTTTTTTTGGTACTGGGGGCTGAACCCAGAGCCTCGTGCCCGGTGCCTGATGATCTGCAAGTGCTGGACCACTGAGCTGCGCACCCAGCTCATTTTTTTACTTTTTGAGACCCGGTCTCGCTAAGTTACGCAGACTGCCTCTGGTCTCAAACTTGCGATCCTCCTGCTTCTGCCTCCAGAGCCACTAGGATGACAGGCGTGTGCCACCATGCCAGGCTAGGACTGGAAAATTTTTTGAATGCTCTTCCCAGGCGGTCTTCAGGGGTCCCCAGAGCCCCGAGTCCCTTTTCCTGCTCACTGCTTGGCTCCAGTAGCTACAGGCCTGGGGACCCCTGATTGGGGATGGGCCTAGAACTCTGGGGGGCCCCTGGAGGGAGAGACCCTGGCTCTTTTATGGATAAGGAAACAGGGAACTCCTGCAACCTGTTTTAAAGTCCAAGGGAGGGTGGCCTGGCACTTGCATATCACAAAGAGGAGTCCCCGGGGGCGGGTGCTTGGACTCGGATTCCCAAAGGGCCTGGGCTGTGAATCCCTGCAGATGCATTGCGGGTGGGCGGGCGCCAACTCTGGTCCTCAGGCTTCCGCTCTGTCGCTCTGTCGGGTGGAACCAGGATGCTGCAAAGGTGGAACCAGATGACAGCCCCTCCCGGAGGTGTTGCAATTCCTAACACGTGGCCGGCCAGCACAGGTGAACTGGGCAGAAAGTACAACATTGTATTCAAATATGTTGTTTATCTCAGTTGCGCTGGGCGCCGGGAAAGCATTACATTGTATTGAAATGACGTGTTTATGGCCGGCCTGCGCATCCATGGCCCCGGGGCCAGAACATGGCCTGGGGGCCAGAACAGGATGATTGCCAGACTTCCTGGGGCCGCTTGGAATCTGTCCTCCTCCACTCCTTCCTGTCTTCTTTGGCCTCAGTTTCCCCAGCTAGCCTCCCCAAGGTACACTTGAGGAATCCGCACCTCCCAGACGATCCCTTGAATAAAGTGCATGAGGCGAGAATGGCTGGGCATTGTCACGTTGGTGTGGCAAAGCCTACCTAAGTATTGACTGTTATTATTATATTTGGCTCCTCCTCGCCTCAGATCTCTGAGCAGATAGTTGGCACCGGATACATTTGCTGACTTCATGGATTCAAAGCGACCCTCGCTCCTCTCCCATCACCCTGTCTGCTCCCTGCCCCCTACTCCAGGTCCCTGAGAATTGGCAAGGGTTTGGGGGAACATTCAACCTGTCGGTGAGTTTGGGCAGCTCAGACAAACCATCGACCGTTGAGTGGACCCCGAGGCCTGGAACTACCGTCCTCCACTGTGACCCCCACCTTATGGATCCAGCCTGACACATGTCCTCCCCTCGGCCACAGCAAAGGTCACAATCAACATTCATTGTTGTCGGTGGGTTGTGAGGACCGAGGCCAGACCCACCGGGGGATGAATGTCACTGTGGCCGGGCCATACAGCAGCCTGAGGGACGGGAAGAGGACCAGGGCACCTCAGACTTGTCCTCCCTCCATTCCAGCCACCCGCTCCTTGGGGAGGAGGGCAGGTGTCTGGGAACTTGGTGGACACAGACTGGAGCTGGGGAATAAATCCTGGGGAGTGAGGTCGGGGGATCACTAGCTGGGAGGCCAAGAGCTGAAAACCCTTCCTAATGGGGGTAGGGAGTTTGGTTGATAAAGTGTCTTGCGTGAGTGGATGGATAGAGGAACTGCCGAATGAATGGCGAGGTCAATGAAGAAATGGCTGGAGAGCCGGGTGCAGTGGCGCGCACCTGTATTCCCAGCGGCTAAGGAGGTGGAGGCAGGAGGATCGCAAGTTCAAGACCAGAGGCAGTCTGCATAACTTAGCGAGACCCTGTCTCAAAAAAAAAAAAAAAAAAAAGGAAAAAAATGGGCTGGGGGTGCAGCTCAGTGCCCCAGCATTTGCAGAGCATGCAAGTGCGAGGCCCTTGGTTCAACCCCC
Source organism: Pedetes capensis (assembly GCA_007922755.1). Taxonomy (NCBI): domain Eukaryota; kingdom Metazoa; phylum Chordata; class Mammalia; order Rodentia; family Pedetidae; genus Pedetes; species Pedetes capensis. The sequence goes on from VMDO01040005.1 coordinate 9,438, forward strand.
AGTACTGCAAAAGAAAAAAAAAAAAAGAAAGAAATGGCTGGATGGACAGGTGGATGAACAAATGGATGGATGGATGGACAGATAGAGAAATGGATGGATGGAGAAATGGATGAACGAATGGATGGATGGATGAACCAATGGACAAATGATCAGGTGGATGGATGAATGAATGAACAGATGGATGAACGAATGAATGGATAGCCAAAATGTATGAATGAGTGAATGAGAAATGGATGGATGAAAAGATGGATTATGTACAAATGGATGGCTAGGTGACGGAATGAATGGGTAGATGGACAGATGAATGAATGAATGAACAAACAGATGGATGAATAAAGAAAAAATGAACGGATGGATGGGTGGCTGGATGTGGACAGACGGTGAATGAGTGAATGGATGGAAAGATGGAGGGGGGACAGATGGACAAATGGATGGATGGATGAACAGATGGGTGGAAGGATGGATGAACCAAGGAAACAAACAGGTGGGGTGGTGGCTTCTCCCCCTGCCCATGTCAGCTTTCTACCCTCCTGGCCCAAAAATACCCGGACCCGGACCCTTGTTTTGCCCACACGGGCCCCTGGGCGTCTCTGCCCCCCACCCGCCTGAGACCAATCTGACAGCAAGGGGACATCAAAGAGCCGGTGAGTGCTGGGGTCCCCCCACTAGCCCAGCCCATGCTGCTGCTCTGGCCCAGCCCTCCTCTCCTGGCCCCCCAGGCCTCTCCAGCAGCTCCCAGCTCCCTGGCTGGAGGAGGCAGGGTTTTGAGCGAGTCTTTCTGAATAACGCCTCTGGGCAAGTGGAGTCAGGAGGAAATGGGCGTGAAGACTCCCAGACAGAGGCCAGGGCTCAGGGCCTGGCCCTTGTCCTGTCGCGTCATGAGGCTGGGGCCTCCCTCCTCCCAGGAGTCGCTGGAACCTTGCATACCCCCGGGGCCCCCAAAGAGCCAGGGGCACCTGGCCTTTGCCCCAGTCCAGGGAAAGGAATGAATTACTAAGTTGCTGGTCACTTCAGTGTTGGGTTAGGGACTGAGTTCCCAGCCCATCCACCCACCTCGTCACTCAGGAGAGCCGGAGGGGTCGCCCGGAGAAACCAAGGGGGATGTGGAGGGTCACTGACTCCTTCTTAGGGACCCCCTGCAGCCTGTGCCTTGTGCCCCCCAGCCCACTCGAACTCCCAGTGCCCCTCAGCAGGTGCACGGGGAGGGGTTAGCCCTGAGCCCCCAGGGACTGGGAGGGCCCTTCCCCAGCCTGCTCCTCCCCCTTCACACCCCCTTGGAGGTAAAAGGACGGATCCCAGCTCAGACTGGGAGGCTCCAGGGAGGGGCGGAGAGGAAGGGGGTAGAACCCGGGAGCCTGAGCCTGCCGGCTTGCTTTCTCTGCCCCTCTGCTTGGCACACAGTGCCCAGCTATGGGTACTTTCGACCTGTGGACGGATTACCTGGGCCTGGCCCGCCTGGTTGGAGGTCTGCGAGGGGAAGAAGAGCCCGAGGCCAGGCTGGACCCCCAGCCAGAGCCAGCACCAACCCCAGAGGGTCAGAAAGCCAGCCCGGATCCGGCCCCCGAGCGCCTGTGCTCTTTCTGCAAACATAATGGGGAGTCCAGGGCCATCTACCAGTCGCACGTGCTGAAGGATGAGGCGGGCAGGGTCCTGTGCCCCATCCTGCGGGATTACGTGTGTCCGCAGTGCGGGGCCACTCGGGAGCGTGCCCACACCCGCCGCTTCTGCCCGCTCACCGACGAGGGCTACACCTCCGTCTACAGCTACACCACCCGCAACTCGGCTGGCAAGAGGCTGGCCCGGCCTGACAAGGCAAAGGCGCAGGACCCCGGCCACCGCCGCGGAGGAGCAGCAGCTGCCACACCCGGAGGAGCAGGTGTCTGGGCAGGGGGCTAGGGGACCGGGCATGGAGGGGACCTGTCCTAGGCTCTTGGCTGAGCTCTTTGGGGCCTCTGTAAGTTGGGATTTAACCCCAGAACCTCTCTTAGAGACTTGGGGCGGGGGCATCGTGTATAACTTTGAACAACCTAGAAATGTTGCTAGTGTGGGGAAGCTGGCACCTGGGCTTGCTGGGTATGTTGGGTGAGTCGCGCTCCCTCTCTGGGCCCAGTGGGGGGAAATGCCATCCTCTCCCAGGTGTGGGGCACTCTGGGAGGGAGACGGTGGGACACGGCAGTGGAATGAGCTGGGAGGTCCTGCAAGAACTTGATTGCCCTTGGCAGTTGGGAGCTGTGTGGCCCAAGAGAAGTTGCTCAGCTTCTCTGGTCCCTGGCTTGTTCAGTTGCTGAATAGCCTGCGGGCTGGTTCTGTGCTGGGTGGTTTGGTGGTGAACGAGGTTGATAGGAGACTGGCAATTCAAACACAGCCTGCTGGGTGCTGAATACTGGGGGGGGGGGTGTCTAGAGGAAGCACTTGACCCAGCTGAGGGGGTACAGGAGGGCTTCCTGGGGGAGGCGACTCCTGGAAGCCTAATTTATTTAGTTTCTGGGAGGGCTGGAAAGTACGGTCCAGACTTTGGGGCTTGTCCGAGAACTTTCTGACGTGTGTGTGTGTGTGGTGTGCCTAGGGGCAGGCGGAATTTGGAGTGGAGGGGACCTAGGGGTCCTTGGGGGTCACCTGAAAGAGCTAGAGGCAGGCAGAGTTCAGAGTGGAGGGGACCTAGGGGTCCTTGGGGGTCACCTGAAAGAGCTAGGGGCAGGCAGAGTTCAGAGTGGAGGGGACCTAGGGGTCCTTGGGAGTCACCTGAAAGAGCTAGAGGCAGGCAGAGTTCAGAGTGGAGGGGACCTAGGGGTCCTTGGGGGTCACCTGAAAGAGCTAGAGGCAGGCA
>VMDO01040006.1:0-12267 GCA_007922755.1 Pedetes capensis
GTGATGAAATCTTGGGCTGTTCAACTCCATCCTGCCCTGGGCCTGAATCATCCCTTTGTCTTTCATATCCATGCTGTGTAGGTGACCTTCCCACAGTCACTTAGCTGCCTTCTAGGTTATCGAGTCACTGTCACCTGTCACAGTATCACTTGTGTTTAATCAACCCTTATTTTACTTAATAATGGTTGCAAAATGCAAGAAAAGTGATGTGGGCAGTTTGGGAATGCCAAAGAGGACCCGAAAAGTACCTCCTTTAAGTGAAAAGGAGAAAGTTCTTAACTTAAAATACTCATATGCTGAGGTTGTTAAGATCTATAGTAAGAAAATATTTTCTAACAGTGAAATTGTGAAGAAAGAAAAAGAAATTCAAGCTAGTTTGAAGGTCATACCTTTAACTGCATTTGTATGGGGAAAAGCATAGAGTATCTAGGATTTGGTACTATCTGTGTTATCAGTCCCCACTGGGAGACTTGACACGTATCTTCTGTAGATTGTACTACTATGTAATTCCTTACAGAAAATAAAACAGCAAGACATCTGTATTCAGTTTAAAACCACTTTAATGGGGTGACTTATAGCTTCCCCATCTAGAGAGAAACAGACTTATCACATCTTCCTTTTTTTTTTCTTACATACCTGTGGGATATGCTGATGGCTTTGGTCCAGTTTCCATAATGAAGGCAGTACTCAGTGGAAGCCCATTTATTTTACAAATAAAACATGAGTGTTTGATGTCCACACTCTCAGCCTACTTCTGGACCACCTTGAATGTGGCCTTCAGGGGAAGATGATCAAATGGGAACAATCCATGACAAAGGAAGACTGGTATCTTCTGAAGTGTTACTGGCTTGGGCACTCATTGTTACTCACACCTCTCTGGTATGACAGGAAGAGAAAAGCAGAAGCACCAGGCATTGCCTCTGGTTGTACTTCCTACTATAGTGCATCACAATGTTGATTTGTATGTCTTCATTCACATTAATCTGCTCCATTCACATCAATACCCTCATTACAATGCTGGTTGCATACACAGTATAAGTCAATAAATCTTTACTAAGTCAGTGAGTCCTCATATCCATATATGTGCTAACGAGTGAATAATGGAAATGTTTCTCATCATTGATGTTATTGTTTACCTTTCCCATCATCTTCTTAGTTTTCTGGACCTTGACACAATTCATTTGGCCTTCATCTGTTATTCTAGTATTGGCAGACTTAGCCATAGGAATATGTTGTTGTTGTTGTTAGGTGTTATCGAGTCGGTATCTGACTCATAGAGACCCTTATAGGGTTTTCAATGGCTGAATGCTTCGGGATTGCCTTGGGAGTGGATTGCCAGGCCCTTCTCCCATTTTTTACGGTGCTGGGAATTGAACTCTGGGCCTCAAAGACTGCAGCGCAGCACTCTACCCACTGAGCTAAATCCCAGCCTATAGGAATATAGGACATCTAATTAAATTGGGGGCTGGGATTTAGCACAGTTGGCAGAGCGCTGCTCTGCAGTCTCTGAGGCCCTGAGTTTGTATCCCAGCACTGCAAAATGGGAGAAGGACCTGGCAACCCACTCCCAAGGCAATCCCGAAACAGTCAGCCATTGAAAACCCTATGAGGGTCACTATGAGTCGGATTCAACTAGACGGAACCTAACAACAACAACACAGTTAAATTGGAATTTCAAACAATCAGTGAAAAAAATTAGTGTATGTTCCATGTGAATGTGTTGTTTGTTTGCCACTCAAACTTAACTGAGAGACTTGTACTTAACTGGCAGCCCCCATGTGACCCTTGTATATACCAACAGTGCAACCACTTGAGTCTATTTATTTGCCATTGCTCTCTCACATCCACCCTGTTTCTGGCCTCCCCAGCCCATTGCACCACTGATGCTCCCAATGCAGATCGCATTGCACTGGGTTGGAATCTCAGCCAGAATGAATCTTGCTTTAATGAGAGGAGATGCTGGTTTTCTGTTCCACCTAAACGTGGAGAAGGTCTCCAAAGGGCTTTGTAAAGAAAACAGGAGCTGCCAGGGAGGAGGGAGTCCTACTGACCTAGAACACTTGCCTCTTTTGTCTAAAACAAAGAAAAGAGCTATTCAGAAACCAAATTGATTAAAAGAGAGGGAAATTGCCAGACCATTGATAATTGCAGCAAAAGGGCAGTGGTCACTCTGACTGATTGCCACTTCAGAGGAGGTGCATACCCACAGCCAATCCAGGGCATTAGTGAGAAGCAACCTTTTAGTGACCCACGATTCCCACCTCAGGAAGTATTTCACACAAGCCTTTAAAGCCAGGGCAAAACATTTTCCGCACCCTATTTACCTTCAATTCCCCAACCTAGAAGGGCTGAAAATCATTCAGCACTAAATATCTTTCACATGCAGAAGGGATGAATGAGAATGGCCTCCTCTGCAAAAGCTTTCTCCATTCAGCCTTGAAAGTACAACACACTGAGGGAGCTCACAGCCCCAGTGCTTCCCCTGGGCTCTGATTACCCACCTCCCTGCACCCCATCATGCCTGCAGCTGTAGCCCTGTGGCATCTGATCCCATCAGATCTCAGAAGCTAAGCAGGGTCGGGCATGATTAGTACTTGGATGGGAGACCGCCTGGGAACATCAGGTACTGTAGGCTTGGGAGACGGACCCGGCAACCTACTCCCAAAAATCAGTCCACCATTGGAAACCCTATGAATAGCAGAGAAGCACTGACAATAGTGTTTTGCCTGTTGTGCATAGGGTCAATATGCGTCAGATGCTGATTCGAGGGCACCTAATAACAACAACAACTGCACCCCACCAGACAGCCCGGAAATGCCACTTCTGTTCCACACCCGGACAGGCTGAGCACTTGTTTGGTGTTTTTTTTTTTTCCTTACATTCTCTCACAGTGGCACTTTGATGAAGATAAATATCTCCTGTGTTTTCAAAGGAATGTATATACATGCGGTGGAAGAATGTGGGCTCCGCCTGTGCGAGGCTGGGAGTGGCCCCAGCTCAACCACAGGGCCATTGTTGAAGGGCTCCAGGCAGTTGCAGAGCATTTCTAGACTTCAGCTTTCTCACTGAGAACATAGCAATGTTAGACAAAGTGCACACGTCACTAATTGTGCTAATCATCGCACTACCTGGGAACTCAGGAAAAAATAATGTGTGTATTTGTGTAATTTTAAATAATATATTGAAAATTATATATGGGTGTATACACACACACATACACATATATACATACACATATACATATATTGGTAATATGTATTCAGGGCTTCATATAAGCTAGGCAAGTACTCTATCACTAAGCTACACCCCCAGCCCCTAAATTAAGATGTTTTAAACTATTCATTTTTCTTCTTTGGAGCTGCCCTGTGCAAAACCACATTTGCAATCAGTGAGCTTCCTTGTGTTAAGCACTCAGAGTGACTCTAAAGATTAGGGAGGTCTGGAAATAACTAGCCATAAAGGTCTCCAGTCTTCTGCTTAGCATTTCACATTTGGGACACTGGGCTATTTCTTTTTGTTTGGTTTGGTTTTGCTTTTCTTTGCTTTGTTTTTTCCTGGGGCCTGGAGGCTGTGCATGTAAGAGAGCAAATGAGACAAGGCCTCCAAGGATGTTTAAAGGGTCAAAGGGGTCAGCAGTAAAAAGCAAAGAGGAGGTGCCCTCTGTCCCTCAACCAGGAAGCCCCGTACACTTGATGGAATGGCACTTCCTCCACAAGAGGCTGGAGTGTGTTTAGTGTGTCCATTATGTCTGCCCTGGCTGGAGGCAATGGAGGCTTTGTTGCTAGCAGAAAGGTTTACATGATTGAAGGCAGGCCTGGAAGATCAGGTCAGTTCCAAATGCGGATTGCTTGTGATTACAAATTGCCAACATTGTCAGGATCCACTTCACCATCCTCTACAAGCACCTACCCTGGGAAGTCAAGCCAATTTGTCCCGAGAGACCTGGCTTTTGTCCTCACAGGACCTGGCAAACTACTTAATATGAATTTGAACTCCTCTCTGCCTCTTAAAATACTTCTGATTTCTCGTTTGTAAATTAAGAGGTTGGCTGGCATGTGTAAGTTCTTGTCCAGCTGTGAAAAGAGGTAAAATGTGTGTGTGCGTGTGTGTGTGTGTGTGTATGTGTGTGTATGTTTTAAACTTTTGTGGCCATTGTTTAGATAATCTTATAAAAGGGCATATAAATATTATTTAATTATTTTGATGACAAAAAATGACACAAACTGAACGTATATAAACAAGGAAAGACCATAGAAATTGTAGCACCTCCATGCTAGGAATATTGTTCAGCCATTTGAAAAGGTGAGTTATATCTCTATTGCCCTTGAAGGATGTCTACGGTGAGGTATAAAAGTGAGCAGTTTAATAAAGAAGTTGAGATGATCAATGAAAATCTCTGTGTATGCATTTGATATTTTTTATAAAAAGCATCCTGAGTGTATGTCTATCCATAGCCATAGAACTCCGGCATCTAATCCCACCTGATCTCAGAAGCTAAGCAGAGTCAGCCTCATTAGTCCTTGGATTGGAGACCTCCTGGGAATACCAGGTGCTGCAGGCTAGGGAGAAGGACCTGGCAATCGATTCCTGAAACAATCCACCATTGAAAACACTCTGAATAGCAGAGAAGCACTGACAATACTTCTGGGCATGGCACAGTGTTGGGAATGTTTGGCTCTGTTGTATATTGTGTCCCTATGAGTCAGACCCAACTAGACAGCACCTAACAACAACAAGCATGTGTCTATCTGTCTTGTGTGAACATTGAAAATGACGCAAAGATATCCGTCAAGCTGTTAATATGGTTTCCTGGAGACAGAGATAGTGTGAAGCTATGCTTTTCATAGCTTCAATCTGCTTCACCGATTGTAGTGAGGACAAATTTCTTTTATACTTTAAAAATAAATAAATAGAAGAACTTTTTAAAAAGCAAACATCCTTATCTCAGCTCTTCTGAGGAAGACACGTGTTGTGGAATGGAATTTAACAATCTGACTTACATAAGTATTGGAAAACATTCCCGTAAGGTTAGATTCGTCTTTTCTTGGGAGGGTGGGAGGGCATATTTTCCTTCCTCCACTGCCAGTACCCTCGAGAATCACCATCCTTGCCAGCACTGTTGTATCGATTTCTGATCTTGTCAGCCCCATCCTTGCATTGGTCACATTGCTACCAATGAAATATGTCTCATGCTCTAATCTGGCCATGTCACTTCCTTTCTTGAAAACCTCCCCTGCCTTCCCACTTCTCCCAGGTAGTAGTGTACAATCATTAGCAAACAAAGTTGCTTTAGCACAATCGTGTTCCAAGTTTGTTTTTCAGTTTTATCTGCAAATGTTTCCTCTTCATATTCTATGCTCTAGACACATTGAATTATTTGCCATTGACTGTTTCTTAAACACCTCCTGCCTTTTTAGGGTTTAATGTTATCTCACATGCTACTTCATTCAATCTGAATTCAGTTGTTTCCCATGCATTTCTAGGGCATGTCTACATGGCTTTGAAGATCCAACTGAAATAGCTCCATCTGTATAAAAGCTGTCTTTCATACCACCCTCAAGAGTAAGTCCTACATTCTCCCATGACATCTACAGTGAAGAAAATATCTACCCTAAAACTTCTTACTCTTTTATTATAATCATTTATACACTTTGTCCACCTAGATTGAACACTCCATTGCACATTTTTGTATAAGTCCAATGAATTTTGCATATATTATGTTTATTTCTAACCTTTCAGAAATAGTTTTTTTTTTTTAAGAATACTATAGCAAAAATCAGACTGTAGATTGCAATGGATATGACTGGTAGTTTAAATTTTGTTTTCAAATGACCATAACAAGTAGTTGGTTAAAAGTTGGTAACATCAAAGGAACACCTATATGTGCTATTTGTTGTTGTTAGATGCTATCGAGTCAGGTCTTACTCATAGTGACCCTGACAGAGCTTTCTTTTCAGTGGCTGATTGTTTCCGGACTGCCTCGGGAGTGGATTGCCAGGTACTTCTCCCATTTTTGTGGTACTAGGAATCAAACCTGGTCCTCAGAGAGTACAGAGCAACACTGTACCAACTGAGCTAATCCCCAGCCCATGTGCTAATTAGTGCTGTTCAAATGATCACTTATATGGGTTATTGCTGCCCAACAATTCCTGGGTTGACCCCCTTCCTCCATCTGGTCCACTAACAAACAACATAGGCTAGATGAAACAACATTCTTTTTGCTAAAAAAGTACAAGGTTAAAGTCCTGATTCTACCTCTTCTTGCTGTTTGAAATCTGGGAAGCTCTTTGCTCCTCATTGAGTGTCTATTGAATGAGAACAATGGTAAGACCACAGCTTCACATATGCCATGACTGTGAAATTGAACCAGTCAGAATGCTACAAGTTTACATCAATGTAGATTGCTGTTACTTTTTTTAACAGCTTCCCCTTGTATAATATTTGTCCTTTCTCTAATCACTCACCTGATGGGTTGTCATAAGAAAAAAATATAACATATGCACCTAGCTTCTTAAAGTAAAGCTGTTAGATCAAAATGAAGATTCTAGATGATGGATATGATAATTACCTTGATCTAATCATTACATATTGTATACTTGTATTGAAATATTACATTATTGTTGTTTTTAGATGCTGTTGAGTTGGTGTCTGACTCATAGGGACCCTATGTACAAGAGATGAAACACTATTGTCAGTGTTTCTCTGCTATTCATAGGGTTTGCAATGGCTGATTTTTTTGGGGGAGTGGGTTGCTGGATCCTTCTCCCAAGCCTACAGTACCTGCTGTTCCCAGGATGTCTCCCATCCAAGTATTAACCCTGCTTAGTTTCCAATATCTGACAGGAACTGATGCCACATTGGTACAGCCACGGGCAGAAATATTACATAATAGCCCATAAATAGGTAAAATTCTTATATGTCAATTAAAAATGATAAGATAAAAAAGGTAGACTTTTGTTCCTGGGTGACACATCATGGAGATTCATGATAATCTCTATTTACTTTGGATTTGAGGATTTGGACTTCTCACCAATACAAGTTGGAGGGAAAAAAAAGTCCCAAGATAAAAATGAAGATTTTCCAAACCAAACTACAGGATAGTTATTCCCTATACAAAAAACAATTTCATCTTGAAAAACAATGTCATTATTTGGTTCATTTGCAGAGTAAGATCTTCCAAGTGAATACATTATCTTAGTTCACACACAAAAAAAGTTACTTCCTGTACCTTCTATATCCACATACACACTTTTTCAGTCAGTTAGAGCCAAATTTCCCTCTTCTTCTTCTCCTGTTTCTCACTGTCCTCCACTCTAGGCACACAGAATGGAAATGAAAAGCACTAGCTTTGTAGTTGCACTAGTGTTGGTTGCAAGCTATACTTGGACATTTGGTAATTATGGGCAAGGTATTTAAGTTCTCCAAGCCTCTATTTCCAAATTTGTCACATGACCATAATGATATCTATCTTTTAAGGTTGTTATAAAAATAGAAATAACATGTATAAAGTGTCTGACACATTATATGTGTTCAATAAATAACAGCTTCTATTATTAATACATTTTGCCATCATACTCTTCAAATATCCTGTTATTTTCAATCAAAACGCTAGTTAGTTTTTATGGAAGCAAGAAATCAGAAGCCTCAGACAAATACAAATAGTGAATACATAAAAAGTATGAACTTAATAATTCCAGGTATAGAAAACTTTCCAAAAGCAATTCTTTTTAATATTTCTCAAATGTACTCTGCAATTTTAATGTCTTACCATGACTAAAATTTAATTGGACTCTAGTTTTAGGACAGATCAGAATTGTATTAATATGGTAATAATTACCACTATTCACTGATGAATACTATGGCTAATAATTATGCATTGGAGGTCTTCCAGGGAGAGTTTCATAAACTCATATAGTCAATGAGTCTTAATGTTTAAAAGTCATCAACTCTAATCAGGCAGAAGCGTGAATGTAGTATAATCTCTGATATTTGACTAGGTTGAGGTCCTATCTTTTCCATTCTCTATTCCATGTGAGTAGAAATTGGCTCAGTGAGAAAGAACTCAAGAGAACAGAAACCACTATCAGCTAAGGAATCCCCATCAAAGTCATTAAGAATTTACCATATGCCTGACATTATGACAGTTACGCTAAATGCCTTACCTTAAATAGCCCAATGAGACAAACAAAATACGTAGGCCTATTTTCTCAAAGGAGTGAACTGAGATCCAGAGAGATTATATAGATCTCAAAGTCACATGGACCCATAGAACAAACCCATGCCCAGATCCTATGCATTTTGCCACAATCACTTGCTAATTGGTCATTAAAAATATTTTCAGAATACAGTATGTCAGAAACATTTGCTTTTCAAATGCTGATTGTTCAACTACAGAAAAACCAAATATCAGCAGTTGGTATATTATTAGTTGTAACCATACCTATGATATGGCACTTGCAGGTAATTCAACTGGCTTTGTGTACTAAGCAGACATTACCTTTGAAATATATTCCAACTTAATTGTACTATAGTACCAGCAAGCCTTCTTCTGTTATGAGGGATGCCACTTTCAGAGGTCAGTAAACAATAGAGTAGCTTAACTAGCAAATGAAGAACAGACCTAGAATTTAGCTGGCATAATTTCTTCTCTTCACATCCAAGAAATCTGAGTCACAATATAATTGAATAAGAACCTACCATTGTGGATCCACATCAGCTTCTATCACCCAGTGAACAAGAGTTGTTCAACTTCTTTGCTTTATGACTTTGAAAACAGAAAGTTTTCATGTGCTTAAAATCATAACAATAATCAGAAGACCTCTTCAGTTTATTAGTTATGTATTTTTCCAAACAAAATTAGCACAACTCATGTATATTTAGGGGCTGGGATTTAGCTCAGTTGATAGAGCACTGTGCTGCAGTCTCTGAGGTTCTGAGTTCAATTCCCAGCACCGCAAAAATGGGAGAAGGGCCTGGCAATCCACTCCCAAGGCAATCCCGAAACAGCCATTGAGAACCCTATGAGGGTCGCTATGAGTCAGATACCAACTCGATGACACCTAACAACAACAACATATTTATTTGGTCTATAATTTTAAATGTAGATAAACTAATTGTTCTGTTATTTACTATGCCTTACCTGTCCACCTTGAGCAGGAGCAATTAAACTGGAAAATTCTCTTGCCTATATTGGGTTACGTCTTCCTATGGCATTCCAGGCCAGCTACATATAGGTCTATCTGAAGGAGGAGACACGGATATTTCAGAACACTCATAACCTTACAATGTCTTGTCAGTTGTCAGCCATCTTTAGTAGACTTTGGGTCCATGATAAAGTCAGACATTGTAACTGTTGCATTCAATATCCCCAAATGTCCAGCATAGGGTTTTGCCCAATAAAGCATCATCAATATATTTTTTCTGGCTGATTGAAATGAAGAAACACTCATTTTTTATAATGGTATTCTGCTGTCCAGGCTAAAATGTAAATTGGTATCTCCTCTTAAACTGTTCCTAGACTACTTGACTCCCACTGACGTTGTGGTACCTGCCTTAGCCCATGTGGACTCATATGTACTCATTGATGACAGACATTTTGCTTCTTTGTTTTCCCCCTCTGAACACATACCCTACCCATCTTAATCACATATTAGGAGGTCACTACATTTTTACTGAATAAAATTAATCCTGTAATCAAAAGGTTAACCAAAATGCTCTCTCAACAGCACTTTCAATCTTAGTATTCCATGATTCTGGAATGCTACAAAGATGCCTTCTCAATGGTCCTTATTTGCTTCCATAATTTGCTTAATATGTTACCTATGAATTCACACAGCTCTTGATGCAGGGATGCCCAAGGCAGACTGGTATATGTTCATCTATAATATCCTTTGGTATATCAGGCTTGGAAATAAATGTATACTGTGCTATTGTGTTCTAAGATGGCATGTACTGTACCCAGGGACCAACAAGGACATTTTAAACAATAACACATTGTTTATTTGATATTATTTTGTGTTATTTGTTTTACTTTGCTTTATTCCTAAGGACTATATTTTAAAAGGCCTGAAGCTATAGCCCTGTGGCATCCGATCCCGTCAGATCTTGGAAGCTAAGCAGGGTCGGGCCTGGTTAGTACCTGGATGGGAGACCGCCTGGGAACACCAGAAGCTGTAGGCTTGGGAGAAGGACCTGGCAACCCCCTCCCAAAAATCAATCTGCCATTGAAAACCCTGTGAACATCAGAGAAGCACTGACAATAGTGTTTCCCCTATTGTACAGAGGGTCGCTATGAGTCGGATACCGACACGACGGCACCTAACAACAACAACAACATATTTTAAAACATGTATAAACACAGTAATTCTTAAACCTAAATATATAAAGTTTTGCTAAGTGGACTTTAAACTATATTCTTAAAGCAGCAGACTAAATAAAAGATCCTTATATTCTTCAGAGAGTATTTAATGTGAACTATACTGACTATAGACCATGCCAGGATGATATTAGAACAGAGCTTAGCACTCAAAATTCTTTTTTCTGCACAAAAAAATATGAGGAAACACAAAGTCTCTATAGTGAACTGCTTGGAGGAGTTAGGATGCCTAGAAAACTAAATTATTGCCAGAATAAAACATTCTGTGTTATTTACAAGTGGGAGTTGTCAGGTCATCTAAATCAATTATTCACCATTTGTTCAATTCAGCTTTATATAAATCTTCATTTTCCCATGTACCAAATTCTCAATTTATTGTGGTGCCATACAGTCACTAATGAGGATAGAATGCCAAACATTAAACCGAGCACGCTGCAAAATTTGCAGGTTCTGCCCCTCATCCGGCTTCATTTTTCTGCAACTTTCCCTTGCCCAGTAGTCATTACTTATTCTGATTTTCATATGTTAATCCTAAACAGCAGCATTATCACATTATCCACTGCCAAAGAATTCTGTAACCTCTTTGCTTTATGATTTTGAAACTCAGAATTCCAACTGAAACCTATCACTTGGATCACTGGTGAGAGCCAGACAATATCACAAATAAAAGTAATAAGACAATAACCGTAATAACAGCCTTAATAGCAATCATCTCTGTCTATGCAAAGCCACTTAATTTGTTGTTGTTGTTGTTAGGTGCCATTGAGTCGTGTCCGACTCATAGCGATCCTCATAGGGTTTTCAGTGGCTGATTAATAGGTAGTATTTACTCCTGAAAATACATTTGGAAGATATGATGTATGTCATTTATAGTTGAAGAAGCTGAGATTTTGAGATGCTCAGTAGCTTGTCCAAGGTCACAAGATTTGTGTTGTTGAACCAGGATTCTAGCATGTCATAGGTGTTAGATAAATGGTAATTTTGATGCTATTCCTTCCTCCTTGTAATTTCTCTTCTTGAGCATGGGTCATTGGGCCATTTTTTCTCTCTGGGAGGTTCCAATTTCAGCAATATCTCCATTCTCAACCCCCTTTTTGGATGACCCTTAATTAACAATAGAATCCATTTGTATGAGTATTTCTGAACTCTGCCCTTGGAATCAATATTTTCTTATCAATCAACTGTAGCCAATCCTTTTCAGAGAGCCCTGAGGAAGAAAATAAGGACTAAGAGGAAGCACCTGTGTAATTAAAAAGGACAATCCTCTCTCCTCCATGAGGCAAAAAGAAAAAGTGAAATAGATAGTGAAAATTGATGGAGAATCCAATCCCAAAGACACAATGTTGGACCGAATGAATTATTTTGTAGCTCTGAACATTTAATTGAATCACTTTAATTTCTGGAACTTGCTGAAGAACTCTGCCATTTTATGCATAGGTTCGGATAGGGCTGGCCCAGGGCACTGGGATCTTTAATGGGAACAAGATTGGTGACTTTGTCCAGGGAAAGATACCTTTCACGGTTGTATTGGAACAACAGTGGCAAGCAAATCAGTGGCTGAATTTCCTACTTCTCACATGTGCTGAATACAGAAACATCTTTCCTTATCATCTTCTGACTTCCAAAAGAAGCCTGTATTGTGGAATTTTTTAAAGTATGGGTTCAAAGTGCCAACTTTCTTAGATTCAAATTCTGCTTCTTCTACCTACTGATCATGTGGTACTTGTCAAAGAGCATAGTCTCTCTAAGCCTCAGTTTTCCCATCTCCAAAGTAGTCACAAACCTTTGCAGCCATGAACAAAGGAATGAGCCAGAGTAAAACTTCAGCTTTGACCACAACTAAGTGGTGTCAGGAACTATCAGTGATGTATTATTGTATCTTTAGACATCCA
>VMDO01040007.1:0-12270 GCA_007922755.1 Pedetes capensis
TTTTAGAAAATGTACCATGTCAAGCTGAGAAGAATGTGTATTCCTCATCATGTGGATGAAATATTCTGTATATATCTGTAAGATCCAGCTGGTTTAGGGTGGAGATTAGATTTGACGTTTCTCTGTTGATTTTTTGTTTTGATGACCTGTCTCTTATTACTTATAAAAAACAGCCAATAAAAACTACTGCAGACTTTTCCATATCAACACTGAAAGCTAGAAAGGAATGGTCACAGGTGATTCAAATACTAAGAAAAAACAATCTCCAGCCTAGAGTAATATATCCAGCAAAATTATCATTGATAATAGATGAGGAATATAAGACATTTAATGACATTGAAGCTTTTGTTACATTTTTAATGCAGTAACACCTTTAAAGTAGCTAGTATTGTCACGGTGCTGGATGCTGGGTTTATAATAGTAATGAATACAGATATGGTTCTTGCCTAGCCTAAAATGTATATTGTAAGGGAAGTGACAGATACAAACATTAAAGTAAAGGATGAAAGGCATTAATAAATGCAATTGATAAATTAAATAAAAATCAAAGAAAGGGACTTTATTCAGATCAGGTTCTCCTAGAAAATCTTGATTAGGTTAAAGAAAAGCTAAAATATATACATTGTTGTTGTTGTTAGGTGCCGTCGAGTCGGTATCCGACTCATAGCGACCCTCATAGGGTTTTCAATGGCTAACTGTTTCAGTATTGCCTTGGGAGTGGATTGCCAGGTCCTTCTCCCATTTTTGAGGTGCTGGGAATTGAACTCAGGACCTCAGAGACTGCAGAGGGATGCTCTACCAACTGAGCTAAATCCCAGCCATCAAAATATATACATATATATGTATATATGAAATATAATAGAGAGAGAAAGAGACCCTTTTGCTCAGTAACTGGCAGAAGAAAGTTTTCTAAGGTGGGAAAAAATATGATTTACTTAAGAAACTAAAGATAGTTCAATGTGGTCAGAGCATAATGGAGGAGACAGGTAGCAGCGAAAACGAGGTTAAAGACGCAGGACTGGACTATACCATGATGGATTTCTGAGGTCATGAAACACAGCTTGAATTATTGCAAGTGAAATGCAAACTTTTGGTGGGTTTCAAGTGATGATAATCACATGATATTCTTTTTATTAGATTATCTTTATAATAGACTATATTAGACTATTTCTTCTGAAGAAACAGTTATTTAAAGAGGGCAAAGAGTAAACAAAAGGAAACCAGTCAAAAATCTGTGCAATACTCTAAAAGATGATGATGAGTTTGGACTAGAGTAGTGGCAGTGTGAATGGCAAGAAGATAGTGAGTTTGAGATGTGTATTAAACAAAGAAGAATATGTTAGAGTAAAAATCAAGAGACACTGCCTAAAGGCAGGTTCCCTAGAGGGATTCTGGGATACAAACTTGCATTAAGGCAGTTTTGGGGAAGTTTAGTTGAGAACAACCATGTTGAATAAGTGAAGAAATAAGGATTGGGTAGAGGGAGAAGCTAGACTGTGGTGCAGTTGTCACTGAGGCCTCAACTAGTTTCATTGGTGCTGTGAAGCTGGATAACCATTCAGAGTCTCTCAAACTTAAACAAATGGACTGGGGTTTGTACCACAAGATTGACCAGTCATTGAATGTAGGCTGCTTTGTGAAAGGTATAACCAAAGCAGCTTCCCTGAATTCAGTTTATAGGAAGGGGTACATCTGTAAACTGTCCACAATAAATACTCCAAGTAGTTGGGAGAACAGATGCCTCAAAGGGTTCAGAAGTATGGATATGGATCAGACACCACACCATCCACTCTGCTATTATGACAATCAGCCTCCTTAATATTTGTGGCTAATGTACCAATGGTATACTCCAAGGAAAGTCCCATGTGCTTTTTCTAGGCAATATTTCTACACATTGTTGTTGATAGGAGACATTGGGTGGGGTCTGACTCATAATGACCTAATGTACAACAGCACCAAATGCTCCCGATTCTGTGGTAGGTACATTATCTTATTTATGTTTAAGCCCACTGTTGCAGACACTGTGTCAATTCATCTACTTGAGAGTCTTTCTTTATTTCATTGACCTGCCATTCTCACAAACAGGATGTCCTTCTCCAGAGATTGGTCCCTCCTAACTACACATCCAAAATATGTACACACAGTCTAGCCATCCTTGCTTTCAAGAAGCACTCTGGTTGCACTTCTTCGAGGACAGATCTATTGGTTCTTTTAGCAGTCCATGGTATATTCAATATTCATGTCCAGAACCATAATTCAAAATCATCAGTTCTTCTGTCTTCATTGTTCAATGTCCAGCTTTCACAACTATATGATACTGCTGAAAATACCATGGTACGAGTCAGGTGCACCTCCATCTTCAATGGGACATCTTAACTTTTTAATATTTTAAAGAGATCTTTTGCCACAGCTTTTCCCAATGCAATGTGTCTTTCAATTTCTTCACTTCTGCTTCCATAGTTGTTGATTGTAGAACCAAGTAAAGCAAAATCTTGGACAATCTCAATCTTTTCTCCATTTATTGTGATGTTTGCATACTGACCCAGTTGTAAGGATTTTTGTTTTGTTGCTGCTGAGTTGCAATCCATACTGAAGGCTATGTTCTTTGAACATCATCAGTAAATGTTTTATATCCTCTTCACTTTCACCAAGCAGAGTGTGTCATCTGCATAACGCAGATTGTTAACGAGTCTTCCTCCAATCCTGATGCTGTGTTCTTCTTCATAAAGTCCAGCTTCTCAGATTATTTGTGCAGCATAGAAATTGAAGAGATGTGGTGAAAGGATACAGCCCTGATGCCCACCTTTCTGTATTTTAAACCAAGCAATGTTTCCTGGTTCTGTTCAAATGACTTTCTTCTGGTCCATATACAGAGTGCTCATGAGTACATTAGGCGAAAACCCTATGAATAACTTCTACATTGTTGATGTTGTTAGGTGCCATCGAGACAGTATCCAACTCATAGTGACCCTCATAGGGTTTTCAATGGCTGACTGTTTCGGGATTGCCTTGGGAGTGGATTGCCAAGCCCTGCTCCCATTTTTGTAGTTCTGGGAATTGAACTTGGGTCCTCAAAGACTGCAGTGCAGCACTCTACCAACTAAATCTCAGCCCTTAACTTCTACATAGATCTCTTCAAAAAACTCATCAATAACTGCTCCAAGAGTCCCCCATATGGGCGATGCCGGTCAGTTCTCTGAGTCTGTCCTGGACCCTTGTTGTTAGGTGCCATGGAGTTGAGTTTGACTCATAGCAACTCTCATAGTGTTTTTGTTGGCCAATTGTTTTGGGATTGTTTTCAGGAGTGAGCTGCCATGTCTTTCTCCCATTTTTGTGGTGCTGGGGATCAAATTCAGGGCCTCAGAAAACACAGAGCAGCACTCTACAACTGAGCTAAACCCCAGCCCCATCTTGAACACTTAGATTGGCACAAATCCTATTCATTACCTTTTCAATGGTCTTTTTCTTTGTCATCTAGAAATTTCTTCCATTTATATTACCCATGGCCACACCAGAAGTGGGTGCTGGAGAATATGCCCTTTTTAGGGACTTTATACCTTTCAGAACCCAAGCCCTACTTGGGCAAAATAGAGGGACAGGTAACTTGGATTGCTTTTATCCTTGAATAGTCAAAGGTTTTTTACTTCAGGACCATGGTTTCTATGTCAGTATAATTTCTTCAGAAATGGAGTAGGCATCCAATTTATCCCATTTTGGTCAGTTTCATTGTGCTAACCATCATTCACAATGTTCTTTCCCACACAGTTTTGTACAAATACAGTTTATTTTGCTTTTCACTTCTCTAGTTCTCACTCAAGCTAATAGTGACTATTCTGAGACTATAAGGAAGGAAAAGAAGAAAGACCTTATTTTGAACCTGACCTTTTGCCTGAGTTGCTCTATATCTCTAACATGTTTTCCTGGGCCCTGTTAAATAAAGGCCCTTTTAAAGATCAACTTCTATTTTTTTAGAATTCATCATATGTCACCTTTTCCAACTGTGCAAGTCTATGGATTTCTGGATTCACTGTTCATTGGGTTTCTGCTTGCAATCTGGGCAATTCTTTTTTGAGCTCATATATTTCTTTTCAATAGTTAAAATTAACAAACCAATAAAATATTTTTAAGGTTCTGTCTTCTTATTTCTACACTGGTGATGCTAAACAGTATCACATGGCCTTGTTCTCATGTTCTGGGGGTGACAGAATCATCAAACATTTTGCTGTTGACCATTGCCATCTTTTTAAATTTTGGGTATTAATATCCTTATTACCAGCCACACTTTGGCTAATCTAGGGTTGTAAAATTTAGTTTTGTTTAAGCAGTATAATTTCAAGGGTCCTACTTCTATACACACAGGTTAACACAAGCAGCTATAATAAGCAGCACCTAAAACTTAGTGTCTCCATAAAGTAAAGGTTTATTCTTTTTAGTCATCAAGAAGTATTGCTATTCAGACTAGAATCCTGGATTGTTTCTATAAACTGAAATTATAGGATTTCAATTTGGGGGCTCTTACAACTGATAGTTTTTTGATTGTACTGGAGATTGGGGATAATTTGTTTGAAGAATTGTAGAAGTCAGGAAAAGAAAAGGAATCATCCTATCTATATTCTGTTGGCCCAAATTCAGCTATATGGTCCCATATGAATTTAGTGGACTGAATAAAAGGGGAATATAGGCTTCCTTTGTATTCAGAAGAGAATGAAAACCATGGGTGAATGCACAATATTATTTCCATTACAAAAGATATTTTGGAGATAAAATTGATGGTATTTTTATTGGATTTCATATGTATGTACATGTTTGGTGTGTTTTGTAGAATGAGAGATCTTAAAATAAATATTAAGTGAAAACAAAGACATCTAATATATTGTCAAAGTACTGGTGGAAACCCGGGCGCGGTGGCATACGCCTGTAATTCCAGCGGCTCCAGAGGCAGGAGGATCGCAAGTTCAAGACCAGAGGCAGTCTGTGTAATTTATTGAGACCCTGTGTCAAAAACTAAAAAATGGGCTGGGGGTGCAGCTCAGTGGTCCAGCACTTGCAGAGTATGCAAGCGCGAGTCTCTGGGTCCAACACCCAGTACCACAAAAAAGAAAGAAAGAAAAAAAAAATACCGGTGGATTATAGTTTCAAATCTCCCTTGTTGAGCTGGGCGCGGTGGCACACGCCTGTAATCTCATCTGCTCAGGAGGCAGAGGCAGGAGGATTGCAAGTTCAAGACCACAGGCAGTCTGTGCAACTTAGTGAGACCCTGTCTCAAAAAGTAAAAAAAAAAAAAGGACTGGGGGTACCATTCAGTTGTCCAGCACTTGTAAAGCATGCAAGCGCCAGGCCCTGGGTTCAACCCCCAGTACCACAAAAAAAAAAAAAAAAAAAAGTCCCTTGTTTGCAGTTGAGGATAGTTGAATAGGTCAATTGAAAGAACAAAAGGCTGGTGATAATAGAACTGTCTTAAAATCAATATTTTAGGATTAATGTAAATCCTAGAGGTAGGATAAACCATAATTATGGTGTTTTGAGAAAGAAATCATTGTTAATTGTACAGTAATAGTGACCATAGATACATTGTTTAAAAAGTTCAACAAGAAAAGGAAAGAATGTTAGCATTCTAGGTAGAGGGGACAAGTCACTGGTTCTCAACTAATTCGTTACACCCTGTAGTTTCTCAAAGCCTTCAAGTGTGAGCCACTAAATTTCTGTCAACATTATATATCTGTGTGTGGGCTCACACAAACATATATTTATGTGTACATGAATGTAGACTGTTATAGCAATGCCTATCATACAGAATACAACTCATAGGAAATACAGTAGAGTACAACAAGATTCAACTAAGAATAGTGATATTGAAATACGAAACACATAGAAAGCTTCATCTCTCCAGTATATAACAGTTCACGAAGAATTACAAAACTAATTGAATAAAGTGATACCTGGGATTTTTCACTTGATACTAAGTTATTTTAAATTTAGGAAAGTGCTGAATCATATAAGTACCACGCACTAACCAAGTGCACCACTGGAGCTCCATAGTACTGAACCATAATCAGTGGCATACTAGTAAAGTTTAACAACTATTGTCTGGGGTAGGGTGGGAAGAGGAAGCACTGATTTTATAATTTTTATATATTTACTCATTTCCAAATTTTATATTTATTTCTATCCTTCTGTAGCACCTTTTTCAGATAAACTAAACCATATGGTATCAACAATGTTTATATCCCCCCAAAATTCATATTTTCACATCTAATCCCTAATGTGATCATATTTGGAGATGGACATGTCAGAGATGATTATGTTTGAGAGTGGCCTTCATGAATGAGATTGGTGTCTATATAAAAAATATCTCCCTGTTGGCACTTCCACAATGTTGAGGACAAGGCAAGAAGATGGCAGCATATGAACCAGGAAGTAAACCCTCAGTAATCACTGTATATGTTAATGCCTTCATCTTGGATCTTCCAGCCCCTGGAACTGTGACAGATACCTATTAATTCTTTATAAGCCATCTTGTTGTTTGTTGTTAGGTGGCCTCAAGTTGGGTCCGACTCATAGTGACTCTATGTACAACAGATAAAACACTCCCCTACACTGTGCCACACTAGGCACTATGGCCAGTGCTTCTCTGCTATTCATAGGGCTTTCAATGGTGGATTGTTCCCAGAATAGATTGCCAGGTCCTTCTCCCTAGCCTGCACCATCTGATATTCCCAGGCAGTCTCCCATCCAAGGACTAACCAGGGCATCCCTGCTTAACTTCTGAGATCAGGCAGGATCAGATGCCAGGGTGCTATGGCTACAGAAATAAGCTATCTGGCCTGTGGTACTTTTTTTATAGCATCCTGAATAGACTAAGGCACAATGAGAGCAGAAATTATCAATGTTTTGGGACATCATATTATCCTCAGTGCCTTGACTTAAGTAATATTTGTTTAATGAATGAATAAATAAATGAATGAACAACCAACCAATGAATGATAGATATTATAATGCCTTGTTTAGAACAGAAACCAAGACTATCAAAAGTGGAAGCTTAATAACAGCAAGAAAAATTCTAATTGGTAAATCTTACAAAGCGACTTTCAATTTGATGAACTTGTTGGTATGTTTGGCAATTCAGTATATATATTTATATGCATATATTATATATATTATGTTTATATGTATATATGTAATATATATGTGTGTATATATATATGTATATATATGTATATATATATATATATAATATATATATATAGATACATATATATAAAATTTCCCTATATATCTTCAGAATTTTCTGGAATTTGTGATTACAAAAAGGGATGAGGTATTGACCTGATCAAAACAAGTCTCCAAATATATCTATGAGTGATGGACACTGTAGTGTTAATCTTAGGCACTGTGATGGATAGGATTCTCTTAAAATCTATACATATTATATCTTTCCAGAAGTTACTAGACTGGAAATGGAATTCAGAGGAAAATATAAGCAGAATAAATTCATATAAACATTAATCACACAGTTCTTCTCAAATATTTTTCCTGATATTTAATTTCATTAGATGATGACAAAAAAATAGCTGCATGAAGGGAAGGAATGGTAAGGAAAGGGGAAGGGTAGATATGATGAGGATATCATAACTAAGAAATTGAGCATACATTCTCTTAAATTTTCCTCATTTTGGTGATTATAATCATAAATATGAGAAAAATATGAACAATATTAATAAAATGATAAAAATTTAACCTTATATAGTATTTTCTGTATACAAGGATCTAAGTACTTTTAATATTAAGAATTCATTTAAATTTCACAAGACCATGAGTTAAGTACTATTATTTTTCCCATTTAACAAAGAAACTGCTAACTTCCTGCTAATTCTACAAAACCATTAGAATTATCTCAAATGAATAAACATTGTCAAATTTAATCATTTTGAGCAAATATTTTTATGACAAAAGGAATAATTTTTAAATAAATATAGGTGAAATATAATGAAGTTGGAACATATGCCCCATTCACTTTTATGTAGAATGTCATGGAATCCTTCATAGTCACTTGAACATTTGACTTCACAAAGACCTTAAATGTTAAAATATTGCACCTTTAAACTCACAGAGAAAAACTTATTTAACCTTCTAAATTAATGCTCAAATTTTATGTTGTACTGTGCATTGACATATCTTTCCTTTGAATTTATAAAATCAAAGAGTCTTAGTACCTGAGAAAATTTGGCTTTAGAAGGTTTTAAAGGTTAAAGGCATAGAATGATTTAAGCATTTAGAAGAGTAAAGGAGTGTTTTCTGAAGCAAAAAAAAAAAAATCACTCTAAGTTATTCAAAGGCTTCTTTTTCCTCAAGGCAACTTAACTAATTGGATTCATTGGTATCTGAATCACTGGCAGGGGATAGAGAGGTACCAATGTCTCTTTTTATATTCATCCTAAAATATTTGCTACATTTTACTATATCAGTCAAAAATGAATTCTTTGACAGAATTAAATACTAAATATGTAAACTAGAATCTCAGCCAAATTACTCTTTAAAGGAACCTATGTAAACCTCCTTATAAAATAAACTGCAGTAGATTTATCCTAGATGGCCTAGGATGGCCATTGGTTATTCCTAACAATTTATTTGTGGTTATTCCGTATGTTAAACTCAAGAGAGATGTTATTATTTCACAACTAATGCCAAAACTAACACAGTTATGGATTATTTTAATGTATTTTTCCCACAATAGCTGCTAAATAACAACACTCTATCACATAATAAAAACTGTGTAAAGAATTATGAAATTATGACAAAATATTTATAGAAGTTATCTTGACTTATTGTTTTTATATATCAATATCAGAAAAAGACAAAGACACTTCCAAATTTCTTAGCTGACTCATGTGATTCAAATTCTCTTATAAGATTTGACAGTTAGCTTAATATATTATAGATTGTTGGTGAGACTAAAAAGAAATCTAGAGGAATGTTGACTTTCATTATATCAAAGATGTAATGGAGTGCAAAGGGACAGTATATCTCACTGTAAAGAGATTTTTATCAATAAAAAATTTAGTAGAATGATAGTTGGTACTATTTCTTAAGTAGTGAAAGGTAGAATGAATTGGTAAAGACTGAAAAAATAACTGATTTTTTAAAATGAAAGAAGAAAATTCTTAAATCCCTGTCAATACTGACTGCAAAAGGAAAAATGTTTGCAAGCATCTTAAGCAGCAACATGAGTGTATATTCCCAGATCGCTGCAAGGACTACTTTCCTAACCACTGGTAGAATGTTTGAGGAAGGTAGATTTGAGTTAAAGAATAATGTATTTTATTGGTGATCAGCTGAATAATGTGTTTAGCGATAACAGTAGTAATTTTGTAAACAATCAGTCACATCACAAAGAAAAATGTTGGTCCAGCACTGCATTTATATGCTGCTTATGGAGACAGGAATCAGAAAAGCAGTACCTTGCTCAATCAATCATGCTTGCCCAAGTGGGAAATAGAAGCTAAGTAACAAACTGGAATATCACTAAGTTCTTGTTACTCTTAAGAACTCCAGAGAGGTCATGATTATTTACACAGATAATGCTTGTACTACTGACCCTCACTAAATTCACTATGTTACACATCAATCATATGATTTGGAATAAATATAAATAGTAACATTTCACAGCCACTTTCTGACTGAATAAATGAATTTCACTGATTATGGATAGTTAATTAACTATTGGGCTGGGGTTTAGCTCAGTTGGCAGAGCACTGCTCTGTAGTTTCTGAGGACCCGAGTTTGATCCTCAGCACTGCAAAAAATGGGAGGAGGATGTGTATTATGTATTTTGGACATGTAGTCAGGAGGGACCAATCCCTAGAGAAGGACATCATATTTGTGAAAGTGGCTGGTCAACAAAAAAAGGAAAACCTTCCACTAGATAAGATGGATTGATACAGTGTCTACAACAATGAGCTTAAACATAAATAAGATCATGTGCATGGATCATGTGCATAAGATCATGTGCATAAGATCATGTGTTTCCTTCCACTATACATAGGGTCGCTATGAGTCAGACCCAACTCTACAGCACCTAACAACAACAACAGTTGACGGTGCAAAATCACTTTACATATGATTATTAATACATGCAGTTATGGTAATAGTTCCAATTATGTAAAAAATAAAATATCTCAAAGCATTAAATAGATCATACAAATGTTAGAAAAGCAAAAGACTGAAGACTCTGAAGTAGAAAATCTACTAGAGAATTCTTTCCAAATATCATTATTTACTAACTATGCAATAAACTTCTTATCCTTCTTTTACTGTCTCTTACAGAAACTGAGCTTAGTAAAATATTATGAGGACTAATATATGAAACATCTACATCCATACCACCCTGGTATCAGATCCAGTCTGATTTCAGAAGCTAAGCAGTGCTGGGTCTGGCTAACCCTTGGATGAGAGACCACCTGAGATACTGAGATACCAAGTGCTGTAGGCCTAGGAGAAGGACCAGGCAGCTCACTCCCAAAATGATTGAAAACTATGAATAGCAGAGAAGCACCGACACAGTGCCAGGCATGGCACAGTGTCAAGTAGTTTCTTTCAATGACACTTCCATATTTAATGAAACACTTCTCACAACCACAAGGGTATGTAGTCAACCATGATGTCCATCAATAGAGGAGTAGATTGAAAAATTGTGGTATATAAATGCAATGGAATATTACTCAGCTATAAAGAAGAATGAAATTTTGTCATTTGCAGCAAGATACCTGGAATTGGAGGACATCTTCTTCAGCAAACTAACCCAATCCCTAAAAGAGAAATGCCATAGGTTCTCATTTATATATGTGAGCTAAATCTAATTTAAAGGAAGAAAAAAAAACTATACATCTGTGTTGTTGTTGTTGTTAGGTGCCATCGAGTCGGTATCCGACTCATAGCGACCCTCATAGGGTTTTCAATGACTGACTGTTTCGGGATTGCCTTGGGAATGGGTTGCCACATCCTTCTCCCATTTTCCAGCGCTGGGAATTGAACTCGGGACCTCAGAGACTGCAGAGCAGCGCTCTACCAACTGAGCTAAATCCCAGCCCCATACATCTGTAGATATATAAAAGTGAACCATCATACTTACCTAAGAAAGGTAAATATAAGTAGAATATAAAGAAGGGGTTGGGTATCAGCAGGTGGGACCAGAGGTTGGGGAAGGGGAGAAAGGGAGGGAAATAATGTAGAGGGATAAAGGGGGAGAGGAAAATCCAAAAATATATGATGCAACTATATGAATACATGGAAACAAATAAGGAAGGAAAAAAATCAATGAGAGTGTAACCTGTGATTACATGATTATTATATAATAATTAAAGTTCCTACTTTTTTCAAAAAAATGTAGCCAATAAAAGGCATGTAAATGTGAAAGCTGTGACATTAAATACACCATGAAAAGGACACTTCTTTACAGTGTGAGTGCTGAACTAAGAAGACAAAGAATCATCACCCTGTTCACACTTAGCTGGTAAAGTGAATATTGGGTGACTCAAATTTTTTGGCACTCTGTGCATATCCATAAATGACTAGAAATCACCAACAATACTGATTTGGGGGTTATAAATAAATTTTAGCAAGTAAGTGAATTTGCAAATATGTAACTCATGAATAATGAGAATCTACTATATCAATAATTCTTTCTCCTAAAATTGCAACCTTGCAGTTTAACTCCTATCTCTCATGACACAGAAATTTGTCTTAAGACTCTCCCTCATTGGATCTATAGGAGAAGTAGGTCTACTGTTTAAAGACAACTAGAATTCAGTTACACATTATTTACATGTACATAAATTATAGCTACAAAATACAATTTCACAGCTCAAATTATTTTTGTTTTACATTGCATACAGCTTTGACTCTTGGAGGAAAATGACCAAGGATTTTAGTCTTAATCTGTGTTTCTGTTCAGGCCCGTGTTATGGATTTGTAGACTCACCTTAAGAGCCAAATAAAGAAACCTCTCTTTAGAATTTATCAAATTGGAGACATACAATACTGGTTTTGTTTCCTCTGGATAACACAATACATTCCTGCCAAGAAAAAAACAAATTGTAAAATAATCAGTAGATCACAACATAGGCAAAGATACCAGCTGTAAAGACAGCAGAAATAAAGAGATCACTCTTACATTTTTAAAATTTATTATTCATTATTGTTTTCAACAATATTTGCAACCATATATAATACTCTGTGGATGTTAAACTTCCATGTCTCACAGCAAGAGTTACT
>VMDO01040008.1:0-12261 GCA_007922755.1 Pedetes capensis
AGCACCAGTACATTGGGAGCAGGAAGATTCAGTTGTAGGGTCCAAATACACAGAAGACCTTTCAAATTCCACCTTTGGGAACAGTATAGGAAATGATAATTAAAAACCTAATTATTATTAAAAACAAAGAAATATAGATATTCTATTTTATGAGATTATAAATTTTTATGTTGTTAAAAGAAAATTATTTAGTAGAAAACATTTTAACAGTAAATTTTAATTTTGTTTATTTGATTTGTAATTCATTTATTTGTTGTTGTTAGGTGCCATTGAGTCAGGTCCTATTCAAAGAGACCTTATGTACAACAGAAAAAAACACTCCCTGATATTGTGCCATGCCTGGCAGTATGGCAGTGCTTCTCTGCTATTCACTGGGTTTTCAATGGCTGATTGTTTCAGGAGTGGGCTGCCAGGTTTTTCTCCCACTCATTTCTTTAGATATATTCTATTTAAATTATTTACTTTCTTAATCCCAACCAATAAGTGCTTCCATTTTAGAGTTAGTGTTGAAAGTTCTTAACATTCATCAGATCCAAATATTTCCTTCTTGTCCATAATTTTACAAAGTGGGATCCAACGGACTGATAGTTCAGTGAGTTGTCCTAGGTCAATCAGTGAAAGGGAAGACTCTAGAAATAAAACTCAAGTTTTCCGGCAGTATTGTCCTTTAGCACATGCAAAATTGTTATTGAAATACTCAAAAGGTGAAAAAATGATGTTTGAAAATTTAGATTATAGATAGATATCTTAAGAGCACATGGCAGTTTTCTTGAATACCTTAGTGTCTGATTTTAATAACTCCTAAAGCAACACTGGTGATAGCAAATATTACTGCAGGCTTTAAAAAATATGTAATGAGTAATTTTCTTCTTCACATTCAACAGGTAGAATCTGAATTAGTGAAATGGTTTTCTCAATCCTGGTCTAATATTTTATAAAGATACAAATGTGTTCACATCTGTCTCTATGGAATTTTGAATTTTGTTACTGAGTTTCAATAGTTACATAAATATATAAAAAGGGTAAATAAATTATAGCTGGATATCTATAATTATGAGCATTTGTTTCTGGGATTAGTTGTGTTATATTAGAATATAGTGCCCAGGATAAGAACTTTTGCAAAAAATAGCTTTTCAAGACAATGCTATTATTTATTTTCATTTCATTACATTAGCAAAAACAACAGTGAGCATGTGAAGTAAAATTTTATGATTTCTGTTGCCAGAGCACACACTATGCTCACATTTTAATTTAAGAATATTTTAAAAGCCATCTGCTGCATCTCTAGTAATTCTCAGAATGCAATCAGTTCTCAATTACCTTTAAAATAAGGATAAAGTAAAGCAGTGTATAATCCAAAGATTATTTATATTTGCCTAATTACCTTTCTATTTTCTCTTTCCTTTTTATTTCATGTTTTCTCACAAACATATCATCTCAGATACTATTTTTTCATGACTTAGAATTGAGCCTTATTTTTTCTTATTGTTTAATTTTATTTTTTGTAATTCAACTACTCTAATGACGACAACAAATCACTCTGCCACTTTAAGTCACAACTTTAATTCTACAAAGTGACATTTAAAACTTTCATAGTTTTATTTTAAAGGTTGTAACAACTGTGACCAAAATCTGTAGCATGTAAGGAAAAGAAGAACAGTAATCAAAAATCAGTCCATTCAGAACAATGAAGTATCTTTTTCATTCCATTACTTAACACATGATTTTAATGAAAATATGTGAGTATGAAGAAATACATGGGCTGCTTTAGATATATTTCTGTAACATGATTGCATTATTAATTCTGGCAGGATTCCCATTCAATTCCAGCAACTTTTATATTTGGATTTATGTGAAAATCCCACAGGAGTTCATAGTGATAGGTTGCATCTTCTTGGCTTCTTGTAAGAAAACCAAACTTACAGTATCGTAAAGAAACAACAACAACAACAACAATAATGATGATGATGTCAGCTCTGCCAGGTAAAGGTCAAACTATACAGGTTTCATTTATGAAGTCTTTGGTTCTGCTGCATTTATCTCTCTGTCTCTCTCTGTCTCTCTTTGTCTCTCTCTCTCCCTCTCTCTCCCTCTCTCTCTCTCTCTCTGTTTCTGTCTCTCTGCTTTTTTCTTTCTCTCTGGTTCACTTTTGCTTTGTCTGAAGCTATATCTTCTGGCTGGCTTCCCTCATGGCAGCACAAATGCTACAAAATAATTTCGAGTTCTCAAAGAGTGTGCTACCTGGAACCATCCAGCACAAATTGTAGGGTCCCCTCTCGTTGGACCCATTTGTTCTTAGGCTCAGCCTGAGGCTGTTGCTAGGGTCCAGTGCTTACCTTTTTATTTTCCTTTTTGGTTTCTTATTAGTAACTTTTAAGTTACAACTTAATGGGTCTCTTTGCAACATTTCCGTTCACTCATTTCATTGTACTTTGCTCATGTTCACTTCCCCTCACCCATCCCTTCCCTCCCTACCACCATCTTTTCACCCTCTCTTCTATTTGCATGTCTTATTTTGAGTATACCTATTTATATATGTACATCCTAATTTTGCCATAAGGGCAACATATGTGATATTGTCTTTCTTTTCTCCTATTACCCTTTCTTCTTGCCCCTTCCCCCTTTAATCCATTATCTTTCCCTGCTTAGGTCTTATCTGCTTTCATGATCTATGTTTCAATAATGAATATATATATAGAAGTCTAACATCCACATATGAGAGAAAACATGTGATGTTCATGTTTCTGGGTCTGGCTTATTTTTCTTAAAATGATGATCTCTAGTTCCATCCATTTTCTAGCAAATGCCCTAATTTAGTCCTTCTTTATGGCTGAATAAAACTCCATGGTATATTTATAATACAATTTCTTTGTCCACTCATCTGTTGATGGACACCTAGATTAATTCCATATGGTGGCTGTTGTGAATAACACTATAATAAACAAAGATGATCAGATAGATATCTCTACAGTATATTGACTTGTAATCTTTGGATATATAACAGGAGTGGGATAGTCAGGACATATAGTAGTTCTACTTTTAGTTTTTGTGAGGACCTCCATAGTGATTTCCATAGTGACTGCAGGTTTTTTTTGTTTTTTTTTTTTATCTTCAGTACTGGGGATTGAACCCAGGGTTTTGGGCATGCTAGGCAATTACTCTATCACTGAGCTGCACCTGTGGTCTCTTTTTTGTCTTTTATTTTGAAACAGAATATTGTTAAATTGGGGAGGCTGCTACTGGCCTCAAACTTACCATCCTTATCCCTCAGCCTCTTCCGATGCTAAGAATATAGGCATGTGCCACAGCACCAGCTGGGAAAGTACATTTATAATGGGAATGAAGGTGGGAGATATTTTTATTAATTTTTATTAAAATATGACATGCTTCAAAGGTATATATGCATTATATTTTTAAAATTACCATCCATCAAAGGTATGCTATGTTAATTCTGTGATGAAATAAAAATGATAATGTTGATTATGTTTTATTTTGTATTATTCAGAAGTTTTATAAATTTCATTTTTAATGATTTTGAGTTTTCATATTTTCCACAAAAAATAATCAGAACACGTTTAATGTTAATATTATTATATGCACTATGGAACATAGCAATTCCATGGCATCTATCAGTAAATTAATTAATTTGATACTATTAATGTTATAAAATATATAGCATTCATACTACAGAAATCTTAACATAAGACTATTAGAACTGCATTTCTTCAATTCTACAAATAAAAACAAGATAATAGTTAAATTATATTAAATTAATCATCAAGATTCTGTTTTTGAGCCTGTATCATTGGTTACCTTGGAATTCCTCAAAGCTTAAAGTCACCAAATCTATTAATTATCTGTTGTTATTGTTGTTGTTATTGTTGTTGTTATTGTTGTTGTTATTGTTGTTGTTGTTAGGTGCTATCGAGTCATGTGAGACTCATAGTGACCCTCATAGGGTTTTCAATGGCAGATTGTTTCGGGATTGCCTTGGGAGTGGGTTGCCACATCCTTCTCCCATTTTTGTGGTGCTGGGAATCAAACTCGGGACCTCAGAGACTGCAGAGCAGTGCTCTACCAACTGAACTAAATCTAAAGGGCCTGGCAATCCACTCCCAAGGCAATCCGGAAGCACTTAGCCATTGAAAACGCTATGAGGGTCGCTATGAGTCGGATACCAACTCGACGGCACCTAACAACAACAACAACAACAACAAGTTGTTGTTGTTAGGTACCATCTAATTGAGTCTGATTCATAGCAACCCTCACAGGGTTTTCAATGGCTGATTGTTTCAGGATTGCTTTGGGAGTGGATTGCCACATCCTTTTCCCAATTAATTATCTAGGAAATATATATTGAACCATGTCACATGCAATAAATATATCACCAAAAACAACATTAGCAAACAGAAAAATAATCCATTTCTTCCCTGATTTCATGAGAGACAATAAGATAAATAGCATGCCAACCATTTTTAAATGCTATGAAGAAAATAAATAAAGATAAATGGATAGAATCCAGGGTTGTGGATGCAAATGTGGATTAGGTAGATTTAAAAAAAAGATTTCCTGATAAAATGACATTTGAACTGAAACCAGAAAGGAGGAGGAAGACATAGACCAAGAAAATCCTTGGTGAATGGGGTGGAATCTTTGCGAGCAATGGTGGAAATCTTCAAGGTTTAGGAGAAAACATGAGTGCAATGGCCCAAATGAATAATTCATTGTTTATTTAAGAAGCAAGGAGAGAAAGAATAGGGGGAGGGACATAGGTCAGAACAGAGTCAAAGGAGACTGGACTGTGGAGTACCATAGAGGACATATGTATGCAAACTTCAGATTGTATTGAATGGAAGCGATTGCAGAACTTTGAGCCTAAAGGTGACACAATCTCACATATTTTAGCAGGATCTTCTGGCTTCTGGACCAAGAATAATTTTGGGTGGAGGAGTTTTTGTGCTTCATACTCAAATATTTTTGGCTTTCCATGTACCCTCTTTGTTTCAACAATTGCCTGCATTGCCTTGCTTAAAATCTAACAACCTGTGAAGTAGATACTGTTCTTACTGCCAATTTGCATATTAGCCAGGATATCTGAAAGAGGGTTAAGTAAATCTCCTCATGCTAAAGCAATGAATTACAAAGTTACAATGTAGATTTGGCTGCTTGACTGCAAAGCCTAAATTTGCACCCATGGTGTAACCTTTCATCCTGTTTTATTCCCTTTTTCCTAGAGTTCCTTAGTACCTGGTTAGGAGCGTATTGGTTAGTGTAGTACAAATTTACTTAAGGGATGAAGACAACAGTATTTCTTTTTGTAAACATTTACTTTTCAGAAAGGCATTTAAAAAATAAGCAAATCAGGAAAAGCCTATATAAGGAAAAGATTACCTTAGCAATTCTGATTGTACTTACTACACTTATTTGTTTAGGATAGTATTCTTTTTATAAAACTAATGAAATTAGAAAGCAAGAACTATTTATTTGTTTGTTTTCAGTACTACAGGTTTAAACACAGAGGCCTGTGCCTGCTAGGCAAGGACTCTACACCTGAGCTGCACCTCTAACCCCCTTTTAACTGATTATTTTTTTATTTTGAGACAAGGCTTCCTAATGTTGCCCATGCTGGCTTTCAGAGTGCCTGGGATTAAAGGCATGTGCTATGGGTCCTAGCTAGAATTCTTTAAATTAGGAAAGAAATCTATGCCTATCTAATAGTTAAGTGGCTTAATGTTAAAACATAAATATATAACTATGTAACTATAGCCTGCAGCTATAGCCCTGTGGCATCCGATCCCGTCAGACCTTGCGGAAGCTAAGCAGGGTCGGGCCTGGTTAGTACCTGGATGGGAGACCACCTGGGAACACCAGAAGCTGTAGGCTGGGAGAAGGACCTGGCAACCCCCTCCCAAAAATCAATCTGCCATTGAAAACCCTATGAACAGCAAAGAAGCACTGACAATAGTGTTTCCCCTGTTGTACAGAGGGTCTCTATGAGTCGGATACCGACTCGACGGCACCTAACAACAACATGTAACTATAAACAATATGTGGTTTATATTTTGATCATGCTTAAAACTACTTAAGATATTGAAAGATAAAAAAATATTTTTCAACTGCATTATTCTAACTATAAATGAAAAAACTTATTTGACTATGACTTTCACTGTGATATTTCCATACATGAAAATTATACATTATTCATGGTCACTTTCCCCCTCAAGACCCCGCTCACCCCACTGATTCCATTCCTGCTCACCAGTGACCAGTGGCCCCTTTATGCTTGCACATCTTTTTTGTGTGCATATATATATATATGTATATATGTATGTATGTATGTTATATTTATTTTCTATCCATATTCTGCCTTTGAGAACAAGTATTTTTCTTCCTTCATTTTCACTATCTTTTCTTATTGCCCCTTCACCTTTCTCTTTGGTCTCTTTCATACCGTTAGAGAGTCCCCCTTCTACTTTCATGACATATGCAGGGAGTATCAAAATACCTGACTTTAGGTTATACCATAGAGCCATAGTTACATCAATCCTTTTCAGTGTATGTATATGCTCAGATCCTCATTTGGAATTGAAATGCCAGTGGTGACCAACATGTAAAGTCTTTCTGCATGATATTGTCACATCATCATTTTCTCTGTTTTCATTGACTTTCCTTTGAAGAGACTGAGGTTTCATTTATAAGGAAAATTACTGATAGATACAATACTTCCCATCCACATATACACATATACACACAATCAAGGCAGTTCATAGATATCTATGCAGTACATAATTTGTCATGTTCTGAAACGTTTCATATACTCAGTGGACAGAAATATGACTGAAAATATCCTTTTGGGGAAGAGCTCTTCTAGTTCCAATAAAGAAATTGAAATACACTAGATGTGAGTGAGTATACAGTTTTCAATTTAGTGATTTGGACAATTAATCTATGTAACAAAACTGAAGGAAAGGAAGAGAAATATACTAATTAGTGCTGAGTGAACCCTGAATAATGCATGTTTCTAAGATCTCATTCAAAACTATTAACAATGGTGAGAAGGTGGGTATTACTGGCACTATTTTAAAACTGAGGAGACTAACTTCCCAAATAACTTTAAGCTTCAACCTATCTGACCTCAAGGTTATAATCTTCAAACCATATATTTTAAAGGCAAATATATGTAGAGAGTTATAGAGATGCTCTCTGATTTGTCATATGCAAGAAATAGAGTAATGAACTTAATTTTGCTGTGAAAGGAGAGAACGGCAAAATCATTTTTTTCTAACTAGTTTGAATGAGACTGTCTGTTGGTAGTCTGTTTCTTTTTTAACCAGTAAAGAGAAATAATTTCTTTCAAGTATGTTAACAATTTTCTCTTATATCTTCATATTTAGAAGGTTAATGAAAATTTCATTCTGGAAAAAATGGCACATACATTATACTTAAATGTAAGTCAAAAGAAGAAATTCACAATATTTATTTAAAAACTTTTTATACAGTGATCATATTTGAAATTATTAAGCACATATCCCCAGGCATATTGAAGAGTGCAGTGTTCCTTTCTCTTATTATAGAATTTCTGCTGAAAAGATAGGGACTCCTTGTTTCTTTTGAAGGCAGAGTTTTAGGGTGTGGTACACTTAGTGGGCAGATTTTGATAGAGGTGCCAGAATTTATTTCAGATATCTCTGAGGAGTCAGGCTTAGTAGATGGGATTAATGGATGGAATGGTCCTCATTTAGAAGAGCCTAGGGTAGAAGAGTTCCATATTTGTGCCTATTCCCAAAAAAGGAGGTCCAACTGAATGTGCAAACTATCGGACAATATCATTAATATCACACACAAGCAAAATTTTATTAAAGATCATTCAAAAGCAACTGCAGCAGTATATGGACAGGGAATTACCAGAAAATCAAGCAGGATTCAGAAGAGGGTGGGGAACCAAGGACATCATTGCTGACATCAGGTGGATATTAGCCAAAAGTAGAGAATATCAGAAAGATGTCTATCTGTGTTTTATTGACTATGCAAAGGCATTTGATTGTGTGGATCATAACAAATTATGGATAACACTTCAGAAAATGGGAATACCAGAGCACCTAATTGTGCTCATGAGAAATCTGTATGTGAGCCAGGAGGGAGTTGTTCGAATAGAACAAGGAAACACTGTCTGGTTTAAAGTTGAGAAAGGTGTGCATCAGGGCTGTATAATTTCACACTATCTCTTCAATTTATACGCTGAGCAAATAATCTGAGAAGTTGGACTTTATGAGGGAGAACATGGCATCAGCATTGGAGGAAGAGTCATTAACAACCTGTGTTATACATACAATATAACTCTGCTTGCTGAAAGTGAAGAGGATTTAAAACATTTACTGATGAAGATCAAAGATCATAGCCTTCAATATGGGTAGTGACCAAACATCACCAAAACAAAAGTCCTTACCACTGGGCCAGTACGCAACTTCACAATAAATGGAGAAAAGATTGAGGTTGTCCAAGATTTTGCTTTCCTTGGCTCTATAATCAACACCCATGGAAGCAGCAGTCAAGAAATCAAAAGATGCATTGCTCTAGGAAAAGCTGTGGCAAAAGATCTGTTTAGAGCATTGAAAAGCAAAGATGTCACATTGAAGACAAAGGTGCATCTGACTCATGCCATGGTATTTTCAGTTGCATCATATGGTTGTGAAAGCTGGACACTGAACAAGGGAGACAGAGAAGAATTGATGCTTTTGAATTGTGGTGCTGGAGACATCTATTGAATATATCATGGACTGCCAAAAGAGCCAACAGATCTGTCCTCGAAGTGCAACCAGAGTGCTCCTTGGAAGCAGGAATAGCCAGACAGCATCTTACATATTTCAGATATGTAGTCAGGAGAGATCAATCCCTAGAGAAAGACATCATGTTTGGGAGAGAGGCAGGTCAACGCAAAAGAGGAAAACCCTCCACAGGATGGACTGACACAGTGTCTGCAACAATAGGCTTAAACATAAATAAGATCATTTGCCTGGCACAGACTCTGCAAGTGTTTTGATCTGCTGTACATAGGGTCGCTATGAGTCGGACTCGACTGGATGGCACCTAACAACAACAACAACAACAACAAGGGTAGATAGCACTTGAAGGTAGCTTCCAAATCTTCAATAAATTTACCAAAGCAGAGAAACACATTTCCATTCTTAACTTCATGACCACATGTTGGATTATAATGTAGTGTTTATATTTAAATATTACCCTTGTCTACTTTTATATATATTAGGCAATTTTGGGTTTTTAGTCTATCTTGAGAACATATTCTATAAGCAAATACATATAGGAGCTGATGTGTATTGACTAGTTTATTTGTATATTTTTATTGCATTTTTTACTAGCAAATAAATTACTGTTACAAGTTTTATGTTATACATAGTACTTATGTTAGAAATTATAGGTCAATGTTTTATGTTTATTTTCAACTATTGCTGTTTCTTTTTATTTAAAAATATTTAATAAAGTATATAACTAGCAGTATAATAAATCAGGAAAGTGGAAGGACATATATAGCATTCAGTAATAAAAAACTTTATTTCATAGAATAGCAAGAATTCTGTCCGTAAGTTAGTCAAATAAGAAACAGTTTCTTTTTGCTAGAAATTGTATAAGTAACAAGATCTTTAATAAGAAGTAGGAATTCAATAAGCTTAAATTAGTTCAAGCTTTAGATAAGTCATTACAATATTAATAAAAATTATTGTTCAAGTTTTTTTAGTATAATTTAGACTATTTTGCCTTTTTATGCCTTTTTCTTATTTTACCACATTTTGAAAGTGTCTTTATGGCAATACTTTACATATTCTTTTAAAAGATATAACACGTAGATTATACCACGTGTTTAAATAGATCGTTTATAGCAAAACACATGGAGCTTACTTTAATAAGCATTGCATAAAGACTAACTAGGATGGAATAAATATAGCTTATGAAACAGCTTGGAACCAGCATGTGTATTTTTATGTATTTTGTGTTTATTTGGTTGTAGATTTATACTGAAGTTCACCTTAATGCTCTTCACTACTTAAAGGGTTTTGCTAAAAGCTTTATTTGACGAATATTTAGTAAGCACCTACTGCATGCCAAGTATTAAGCAAAGAGTTGGACATAAAACAGTAAAGAAAGCAGACATAAACACAACTGTTATGATTCTTAAAAATTAGTGATTGATATGGTTCTAAATCAATAGTCATGCAAGGAAATATAATTATAAATAAAGATTACAACATTTCAATAAAGTTTATAATGCAAAAATGGGAATATGAAAAAGGATAAAGTAAGCTAGTTTTGTTCAATAAACAGATATTATCACCTCCTTTTTTCATTGGTATCATCACCCATTGTTCATTGGGTGGGAGGAGGAGAATGGGCTCTATAATGCAGATGGTTTTTGTATCAACCTTTACTATGAAGAAAGATATGTCTACTATTGTTAATAAGTAAGATAATGAAATATATAGAGTCAAGACCATGTAGAGTTACAGGCTTGTAACTCTTGTTAGTAGGCTATTATTGCTATAGAAGAAAAGTCAACCCAAACAAACTTATGGGGGAAGATAGTTTTTGGAAGCTCACAGTTAGAAGATCAGTCCATAGTGTTGGCAGGACAGGTATGTCAGTGGCAGGTGTCACTTCCATCTTCATGAGCAGGAAGCAGAGAGAGGGACAGAGCCTAAGGTCCACGAAGAATTTCAAAGGCCTGGTCCCTGGGAGCTACTTCCATGTAAGGCCCCCCTCTCAACCTTTCAAGACAGCACCACCAGTTGTGGATCAAATAACATGACCATTGGGGGACAATTTAGGTCCAAACCATAATACTCCACCCCTGGCTCCCATCTCATAATGCAATATTCATTTTAATCCAATTTCAAGAGTCCACAAATGCCCAACAGTCTTGATCCTGCTCAAAAGTCCAAGTTCAAATCACCACTGAGATTTAAGGCAAACTTAGCTTTGGGCCCCTGAAAAACAAAAATAGAGGTTGAAAACTCCAACATATAATGGCACAGAGTAAGCATTCATTGCAAAATGGAGGAATGGGAGCTCAGTAAGGAAAGATCAGTTCATAGCAACACCAGTAACCTGCTGGACAAACAAATCCATCAGTTCAAGTCTGTCGTCTGGCACACATGACAACATTTGGCAACTGGCATCTGGTTTCACTTGGGTTCAAACGGCCTTACGTGGCTCTGTATCTCTGGTTCTTAATTGCAGCAAAAGCAGCTCTCTTGGGCGAACTACACTTTTGGCCAGCAGCTTCCTTCAGCAGATTTTACAGTGTTGGCACCTCCAACCTCCTATGGTCTCCATTGCTGCTTAGGATCCATTCTCAAAGCTGCATGTATCAACCTCTCAGGGCATCCTCTCAGGGGATTCAACCCTGGTACACATTGCCTGGCCTCACAGGCGATCTCCTGGGGAAACCTTGGTTGTAGACTCCATAACTCCTTAACTTTTGCATTCTTTATGCCTGAAAGACCACCATCATATGGACACTGGGTTTTGGTAAGAGCTTGAGAGGCAGCTTCACCCTTTAGAACCATAGCCGTAACAGTGGTTTCTGTTTGCCCAGGCCAGAGAAACCATTTCCTTGGCAGCCTCTTTTCCACAGGAGGATCAGCAGGCACTCCCTCTACAGACACTCCCTTTTAAAATGGGTGTGCCAGTACACAGCTGGGAGCCTTAGATGGGAGGGGTCTTGCCAACTCCACTTCCCTGAGAGAAGTTCTTTTGTGCCTTTGAAAAGGTTGAGGCTTTTCTTTACTGGAGCTTATGTCTTTAAGATTTAAGGCCTCTTGTCCTGTAGGATTCCTGTCTTTAACTTTAGACAAGCTGGAGCTTTCTTTAAACTGTATAGTTTTCAGATCTCTTAACTGTGCCTTTTCTCTATATTTTGCTCATAAATCTGGCTGAAAGCAGAAAGCAACAATCATTCTACACTACCTATATACTGCCATCCTTATGGTATTTCTTCTTCCAAGTTATTTAGTCCATTAATTTTCTTTTTCTTTTTTCTGTCTTTCTTTCTTTTTTCTGTTTTTCTTTCTTTCTTTTCTTTTTTTTTTTTTTTTTTTTTTTTTTTTTTTTTTTTTTTTTTTTTTTTTTTTTTTTTTTTTTTTTTTTTTTTTTTTTTTTTTTTTTTTTTTTTTTTTTTTTTTTTTTTTTTTTTTTTTTTTTTTTTTTTTTTTTTTTTTTTTTTTTTTTTTTTTTTTTTTTTTTTTTTTT
>VMDO01040009.1:0-12262 GCA_007922755.1 Pedetes capensis
TATTAGAAAGACTCCTATTAATAAATGCATAGAGGCTTCTTTACACTCCTGTACAGTCTCTCTGTGGTTTTTCCCTATAAAATGATAAGAAAGTAGGTACCTCACACTGTAGGCATTTACATATTTCCTTAACATCATCAAGAAAGACTTCCTTAAAGAAGAAGGGTTTTCAAAAGCTTCTTGAATGAATAAAGAAAAACAAATTGGAATGGAAAAATATGGAAGACAGGAATTTGATAATTCAAACAAATAAAGTCTTTTGTAAAAATGAAAGTAAAAATCCAAATCCTAGGTAAGGATATTCTGAGGGGAAGCTGTCTACATAAGCATACCCAAGAAAAACTAGGATTGTTTGAATCAGTAGTAAAATATTTCCATTGGATTCAGAGAGTGGATTTATAGTGACACTCAAGGTAATCCCGAAACAGTTAGCCATTGAAAACCCTATGAGGGTTGCTATGAGTTGGATACCAACTCAACAGCACCTAACAACAACAACAACTGAAGCAGTGGGCTGAAAACATTGTTTATCTGGGTTATATGGAATATCGGTATTATTAAATAATAAACACTGATTTGTATCTATTATCAGAAAAATAGAATAAATATAACTGAAAACAGATATAAACAAATGTGGCATTTTCTAAAGGGAATATTTTCTTTAGAACACGGAACAAGCCTAAATAGAAACAAACAAAAGAAAACACAAAACAATCCTTAAATGAAAGCCCCCCCCCCAGTGATTTTGAGAAAAGGAAAACCATAGCATGTAGTTTCTTAAAACAGAAAACAAAAAAGTGATTTCTTTGTTAATTGTGACTGGATTCCCATTCAGATGAAATTATGTTAAATTTCCTTTCAAGGTAAATTTAGGTAAATGAAATAATACAATTATTAAAATATTTTTAATGATGTTTCTAAATAGAGTATAATTTAGCATTATTAATTCAGCATGGCTGTCTCAATCAGTTTTAGGCACTGAAGATAGAAAGTTAAGTACAAGTCCTAGGTGAGGTATGCAATGATTTTTATGTACCTTAGATAATGTATCAGTAGAAATAATCCCAAAATATTATGAAAAACATGAGTGTATAGCTAATCATCTTTGGGAGGGTAAGGGTCAACTTGTATTATAAGAAAGTGGCAGGTACTTTTTTAATATCACTATTTTTAGTGCTGCAGTTAATTTCAGCACACAATTCTATCTGAAGGATGTTATTTTACAAAACATCACAGAGGACAGAAAAACAATGAACTACAATTTGGTCAGGTTCATGGATGCATATTGAAGGACAATTCAATTTAAGATAAACTCTGATCTAATTCAGAAAAGTTTAAAGAGGATTAACATAATTTTTTTTTGAAAAAAGTTTCTACATTTCTTTTTCTTGAAGAACACAGATTTTTTTTATAATTAAAAACTATTTATGGAAAATACATTGACTTGGGAATAAGAATTGCACTACACGTTATCTTTATTACTTTGTGCGCAAATCATGTGTCTTCCTTTATATAATTACTACCTCATTTCTTAATTACATTTTGTGGTTTCTTGGCTCTTCTGGACACTCGGTTTGCTAAAGATGTAGCTATTGAACTAGAGTTTATTTGTTACATATTTAATGATGATGATGTTCATCTGATGACTTTTTAAAAATCATTATCCAACTTGCATCAGTGGTAGATCAGAGGTTTTGTACTATCTTTCATGTATTATATTTGCTCCTTCCATGGAAATGATTTTGATACTTTATATACACTGACATCTCTTAATTCAGTGTAGATTAATTTAGATTAAAATATTCCCTCTAGTACTGTCTGCTTTTCCATACACACATCTTCAGGTCCTTTCTCAAGTAGAATAAAAACTCTGGGAGGAACTGTATTTCTAGGACATAGCATGATGCTTAACATGTAATGAAAAATGAGTGTTAACTGTACAAATCCTATTTTTTCCATGTAGGCTAACTTGGCCAATTCCACTTACAAAACTACTTAGGAATAGCCGCCAGGCACAATGGCTCATGCCTGTAATCCCAGCAGCTTCAGAGGTGGAGGCAGGAGGATCGCAAGTTTGAGACCAATGCAGTCTGTGTAATTTAGGGAGACCCTGTCTCAAAATGTAAAAAAAAATGGGCTGTGGGTGCAGCTCAGTGGTCCAGCACTTTCAGAGCATGCAAGCACGAGGCCCTGGGTTCAACCCCCAATACAGAAAAAAAAAAAACCTACTTAGGAATATACCCCAAATGAATTTTCCTCAGCATATATTCCAGTTTTTATTTATGTGTGCCTTGTCTCCCCTGTGTAGGTGTCAATGTCTTGATTTAGGCAAAAATGATTTCACTTTCTTTTCAGTATTTCCCACATAACTTACCACATGGTATAGACAGTCAAAAAACGTTTACAGAATAAACAAATGGATGTACATTATGTTTTTCCCATGATTAAACCATAGCTATGATACTATCATGTATTTTTCCTGCAAAAAAATAAAATTAGAGATTACTGAACTTATTTAAAGTTATAATTATAAAGTGGAGAAATAAGCCAGAGGTGTGGAATGGCAGACATCATGAAACACATGAGATCCAAAATATTAACACATAATAAAATCATTTGGAATTATTTCTTAAGCAGATCAAAACATAGCTTGTCTTCAGTGTAGATGTAGATAGAAATTCAGTATTCTGTATTAACAAATGGTCATTAACATGAAGTTAACAATTTTAACATCAGCATGTTAGAAGTTTAAGTCACCTTAATCAAGAGAGAGTTTATCTTTTAAGCACCTTCATTGATAGTGAGCCTGCAGCCTTAGCCGTGTGTCATCTGATCCCATCAGATCTCTGAAGCTAAGCAGGCTCAGACCTGGTTAGTACTTGGATGGGAGACAACTGGGAACACCAGGTGCTGTAGGCTTGGGAGACAGACCTGGCA
The DNA here is from genome assembly GCA_007922755.1 of Pedetes capensis. Classification (NCBI taxonomy): domain Eukaryota; kingdom Metazoa; phylum Chordata; class Mammalia; order Rodentia; family Pedetidae; genus Pedetes; species Pedetes capensis. Next base: position 2,938 of record VMDO01040009.1, read on the forward strand.
ACCCACTTCCAAAAATCAATCCGCCATTGAAAACCCTATGAACAGAGAAGCACTGACAATAGTGTTTTGCCTTTTGTATGTAGGGCCCCTATGAGTCAGATGCCAACTCGGTGGCACCTAACTACAACAACAACAACAATTAATAGTGAAGCCTGGAGTTTAGCTCAGCTGGTAGAGTGTTGCTCTGTGTACTCTGAGGCCCTGGGTTCTATCCCCAGCACCACAAAATGGGAGAAGGACCTTGAGCCCAATGTTTCGTTCTGTTGTACATAGGGTCAGTATGAGTGTGACCTGACTTGAGAGCACCTAACAACATCAATTTTTAGGGAACATAATCTAAATACTATTTGATAACTTCCTACCTGTATTGATGCTGTCATGATAATTTTATATTTTATATTTCATTCACACAGGAACATGAAATTCATCCTGCTTTTCTTGACTGGATTGGCAAGGGATTAGTAACAGATCAATACACTCTCTTTTATGAAAGTTTCAATTTTATCACTTAAATTTGTTTCTTCCTTGTTTAATTTTCTTGACTTTTTGGAATTTTTAAAGAACTCATTTTTATTTCCTTCTATGAGTCTGAAGTTGTAATGTTTATTTTTATTTATTATCTAGTGGTCCTTAGGAGAATTTTAACAAGCCATCTTAATAAGTTATCAATTAATAATTTCTCTTTCTTCAAAGCAATACAAGCACCTTAAAAGCTTAAACTCATCAACATCAGTTCTAACCTGATTTTTTGGCATTACAAATAGCCTATTAATGCTATATTATATAATCAATATTGGTTTAAATTGAACATATTTAAATAATTCATTTGCTTTACTCTTCATTTGGGGCTGGGATTTAGCTCAGTTGGTAGAGAGCTGCTCTGCAGTCTCTGAGTTCCTTGATTCGACTCCCAGCAACACAAAAATGGGAGAAGGACATGGCTAATCCACTCCTGAGGCAATCCTGAAACAATTAGCCATTGAAAGCTCTATGAGGGTTGACTTGACTGGAGACACCTAACAAAAACTCTTTATTTACTATCCTTTCCATTGTATTTTACAAACCTTTTCTGTGGGATCGTATATTCTTCTAGAATCATGCTCACACCTGTACACAAATATATAAAAACAGTATAAAGATCTCTTACTCTGGAAGCAACATTACAACTGTAAATAAAATTTGAGCTACACATAAAATTTGAATTAATTATTTAATAAATCAAAATTTAAGAAGAAAAATTATTTAGGTGAATTGCTATTTAAATAGGAATACTAGGTTGAAATTTTAGATTCCCAATTTTGTAGGTTAAAATAAAATATCAAGAATTTAATATAATCCAATCTGTACATTTTTCTCCCTCATGATGCGAAAGCTTGGAAAAGCTATTATCATCTCTGGTCCTAAATGTGTACCCTTAAAGATTAATTAGAAAGGAACTCTACATTCTTTTCTTTAGATGAAATTTGAGGTAAAAATTCCTTTCTAATATTTCACAAGCTTCCCTAGGACCCTAGATCTAATTAGAAATAAAAGCCAGCCTAAATGATTAAAATGTGATTTCCTACCAAAAGAAAACAAAAAACAAATACACCCACAAGCATGCATGCACACACAGCCCTTCGTTTCTGCAGGACTGTTCAGGATCCACACATTCTGAAAGTGCCAGAGCACTGTCACCATTGTTTAAACCCTGGCAAAGTTCAAAGAGAGTTCATCAATGCACAGTGAGAATTAATGTGCAGTACTCATTACCCTGCTGAGACCCTTTGTTAAATCAGCCAATTTCTGTGCTGTTTGTAAGGTTGTGCAGTTGTAATCCCTGGATAAGTGCCAGGAATAGCCATAGTAACAAAATACCCAGTGTCCTTCTCTTTTCAAATCAATATGTCATTATGTAAAGAATTTTTTGAATTGTGATAAATTCTGTGGCCAGCCAGTATATTTAGGTAATTCTACCCCGTCAAGTGTACAATGTTTTACTTCTGTGTAAAACATAAAAGTTGTAGATAGTTGGAGATTCATTTATATAAATTTATTTATATAAATTATGTTAGGATTTGTCATAACAGCTGAGGTTGAATAGGCTAATTAAAATGGAATATGGAATATGCATACAAATAATTTTAATGTTCTAATATGCTTTCATAATTCCCCTGTACAAATCATGGTGTAGTTAACAAACAAACTTGATCTTCACAATTTTCCAGTTATAGGCACGGAATTACAAATATATACACATATGTACATCTGTGTTTTTATGTATTTATGTGTAGGCAGAAAGTATGTGTGCTTAGAGGCACACATATGTCTCAGAATACAAAATATAAATACATGTACACTAAAATCAGTTTTAAAGAATAAAAATACCTGAACAAAAATACGTATTTAAAGCTGGGTACTGTGGCACATGCCTGTAATCCCAGCAATGGGATGCAGAGGCAGCCTGTATAACTTAGTGAGATCCTGTCTCAGGATAATTTTTTTTAAAGGAGGATTACAGAGCACAGCTCAGAGGTAGAGTGCTTGCAATGTATGTTCAAGGCCCTGAATTCAGTCCCTCAGTCAAAAAAAAAAAAAAGATATCCAAGTATTAAGGTTGTTTCTTCACTAAAATTCATGCTTCATTTCACTATTACTTAATTTGTTTCTATTCTTTATTGAGTGACGACCATTCCATCAAATGTATTTTGATTTTTAAAAGGCTTTGATATTGTATATAATAACCTACAGGATGACTTTGGGGTTAGCAAGGTTTACACATGCCTCTCCATTTGTTATTGGAAATGTGATCTTAAATAACTTGCTTAAGTTCCTCAAGCCACACATATCTCACCTAAAACAATGATATTGGGAAAAAAAACATGCATTTCATGGTAAGGATTAAACAACCATAAAGACATTGATGTGCTTATAATATAGGCATTTACTAAGTATTAACCATTACTAGTAGTTTTTCCTTGCAGAAAGACTAGCAAAATGTCTAAAATGTATGAGGACTTACACTCAGGAATCTTATTCCCACTTCTACTCATAGCAATTTCCATGGAAGTTCTTAATAGAATAAACAGATAAATAAATTTCTGCACTCCCACTGGAATCTAGAAGTGGAACCATCCAAATGAAAGATTTTCTTTTCCTCCTTGGTCTAGTACAAATGAAGGTGAAAAGAAGAGTAGAATTTTGATACTGAATTCTACTTATAAGTCTCAGTATGTCTAAGGATTTAGTGGAAAGCAAGGAAAATTTGAAAAATACACTCCCCACTTTTATTATTACTGGACTTTGTAAAAATTATAAGTTCTCCTACCTATTTAACTCTCCCTGTATTTTTTTTCCTGGTTCCAGAATGCTTATGCTATGTTAACTTTGCTCTGACCCTTATCACTCTTTCCCTTTCTTCCAAGTCAGTACTTATCCTCTCTGGCTTCCCATACTCTTACATCATTAATAACTCCCATTCATTCCCAGTCTCTTCCTTGACTATTTCCTATACTGTTTGCGTCTCTCCTAGTGAAACTATTCATTCTGGATCCCATCGGTGCTGGCTGCTTTCTCTCTCACATTCTTACTTTAAGAGTCTGGTTTAGATCCTTTGATCTGCCTGTGTTAAGCAGCATATACCAGTTAACTCCACTATTACATGATCAAAAATCTTTGTACTTTATGACTCTACAGATTTTTTCTCATTCCTACTAGATGTAGATCACAGGTCAGCTGAACATTCAAGCCCATGCTTTCTCACTCCATGACTCAATGTAGTAGAGACAACTACCATGTGCTATGCTTTTACTTCTGGGAAGTGAAAGGAGAGTTTGTGGTGAATTGTACATTGTCTCGTAAAAGTTTCTTCCTGGAAGTGAAGGCATACCACTTACACTAAAATTCCCTAGACTAACACAAATTATATTGTTGTATACAATTTCAAGGGAGGAATGAAATACAATCATCCATGTAACTCAGAAGCAGGAAAACTGGAACATAGCTGAATATCTCTAATGTTTACCATAATCTCCAGTTCTCTTTCTAACACATGACTTATCTAGGCTCCAGAAAAAATATGTTTCTTTGAGGCTCATTTCTCTGGATATACCAATCCCTCCCTTCATGTGTTATCAACCTACACACTTCCTGATCACAATTACTCATCTATTGTTAATTTTAGCAACTGACTCATAGCCTTTCACTTGAAGACAGTCAATTTCATTATTCTTGGTGAATTCTGCATCTTTATGGAAGAACTGCATGGAATCCATGCCTCATCCCACACACTATGCTCCTCAAAATCTTTATTTCTAGTTCTCTCTCAGCCACATAGTGTTATAGTTCCATCACAAATATTATTATAACCCAAGTGTACTAAATCAATAATTCAGAAATTCAACTCCTATTCCTCTTGCTTGCAAATTTAGTTGACCTCACTATTCTTTGTTTTTACCCAACTAAAACCACAAGTTGATTGATCATTTTTCTCCTTATATTTGTCACTATCCAGTTTACATTTTGTGGTTTATTGCTATAGTCACTCTTCCAGTGCCACATTTACTTTTCTTCGGTTGTTTTCTAGCACGTACCCTCTCAAAACCTGACCCTCTACCAAGGCTATTTATTATCTTGTTCACTGTAGCTGATGGGGAAGAATAAACAAGGATGGAAAAAAATCAACCAATTGGGAAAAACGGAACCACTATAAATTATAGTTGTTGTTGTTAGGTGCCGTCGAGTCGGTATCCGACTCATAGCGACCCTCATAGGGTTTTCAATGGCTGCCTGTTTCGGGATTGCCTTGGGAGTGGATTGCCAGGTCCTTCTCCCATTTTTGCGGTGCTGGGAATTGAACTCGGGACCTCAGAGACTGCAGCGCAGCGCTCTACCCACTGAGCTAAATCCCAGCCCATAAATTATAGTTAGTAATCTCAAATGAACTAAATACACTGCCACAAATTCTACTGAAGTGTTTCTAGCCACCACACTCTCGTATTCTGCAACAATGCCTTAGGCTTTCTACTCCTTCCCCTTCTACTTTCTACTCCTTTCCCTTCTACTCCTCAAATCTGCCCATTCCTCTTTACTTTGTCTTGTGCTTCTAAGAGCAGCAAAACCTGGTCTTGTGCTTCTAAGAGAAGTAAAAACCATTACATGAAAATGCCTTCCCTCTACCTTCCACCATTAAGTTGGCAAGCACTGCTTCATTGACATCCACTCTTTCCTTCTCACCATCTAAATTTGATGGAGAAATGGTCTGCTTGGCCACTCAAAGCTATTCTTTTTCACATTTCCCTTGCATTCTTTCTTGTCTATTCAGGAATAGAGTTTTTGGCACGCTTTATCTCTTTCTTTCTCTTCCTTAGATGTCAGTCTTTCCTCTCTAGATTTATTTTCATTATTTTGGAAATAATCAGAATTTTTTTTTTTTAAAGTTCCTTTCCACTCCCATCTATTGTTTCAGTTTTCCCTCTGAGGCAAACCTTTTCACCTAGTTGGCTTCACTGGCTATTTCCATTATCTCAGACCTCACTCATGGGAATTTTTGAACTAAAATAGATCAACAATTAATCCTATTGATGTCTTCAAGTCACTAATCTAGTGGATGTTTTTCAGACTTTATCTTGCTTTGTCTATAAGAATCTATTTGTTCAGTATCTGCTTCTGCTTCTGTTTTTCCTTCTTATTTTTCTCCTCCTCCTCCTCCTCCTTCTTTTCCCTCACTTTAAAGTATCTTTTTCCATTGGCTTCCATAACATTTCCCTCATTTTCTAGGTGTTTCTCTTGGGTCATTTGTCCTTAGTACTACTGGAATTTGCTCACTTTACCTATACTTACATTTAATTGCTAATGGAGGCAGTGCATGTTACAGAAAATAGTAAAATATATTGCTTCATTTCTTGTCAAGAAACTATAGCAACATTAAGAATTTTATGACTCTCTTTTGATTAATACCTGTACCAAAATCCATGCAAAATAAACAAAATAAGCCTGACTGAAGCTGTGATACTCAGCTTCCTGATCTAAAAGGAGTATATATGTTGGCCCATAATTATCCAGGGTCTAAAAGTGCTGTGTGTGAAATCCAAATCTGTGGAGAGGCTTAGTGCTTGAAACCAAGGCACTGAGTATAGTTCTCTTGCTTGTGAAAGAAGCATGAACACACTGGAGTATTAGGCTTATAATATTTGAAAGATAGGTATCTAAGACAGTAGAAAGACACAGATCAACCATATAACTAGGAACTTTGCTAATGCACCTAATTGTTTTGGAACAAGATGAGAAGTGATACCAATATAATCATGGGCTGTGAGTCACAATTAATCCTTATATAATATAGAAATGGTTATAAAACTAGGAAGGAGGTACTGAGTAGAAGAAATAACTTTAACAGAAAAGGACATGAAAGGATATGTGAAAAAAGAGATGAAAAATGATAGAAAGGATAAAAACCCACAATGTGCAAACTTATGATAAAAATATGAAGTTATCTTTGACATCACATATAACCATTAAATTAACAAACTGAACATAAATTCAATCCTTATGAAGTGCATTTCATAAAACTGGCAGATATTAAAGAAGAAATTAAGATAAAATACATTTAAAATACCTATATTTACAAATGAGAAAAAATAATTCACATGGTAAAAGTAAATATAAGACAATAATGTTGTAAGGTGCCGTCAAAACAGGTCCAACTCAGCAATCCCTGTACAACAAAACAAAATACTTCCCAACACTGTGCCATGCCTGGCACTATGTCAGTGCTTCCCTGCTATTCATAGAGTTTTTGATGGTTGATTGTTACAGGAGTGGACTGCCAGGTCCTTCTCCCATTTTTGTGGTTCTGGAGATGAAAACTAGGGCCTCAAAGTGCAGAGCAGCACTCTACCAACTGAGCTAAACCCAGACCCAAAACAATAATAGATAAATATATTATAGAACTTAAAAAACTGAGAGTTTCAAAAGTTATTTTGAAAGTAACTAAGCAGCTAGATAGGCAGTGTATACTGAACAGAAGTAGGTAGGTAGTTATGCAGAAGAAAATGCTTACAGATTTAATCACCAGACAGTATTGAAGGGAAAAATATACAATTTATGGAAGCATACTGATGAGACATAGATGAGAGCTTGAGAAACACCATAACATAATCACAGAAGTTCAGAGAGAAGGCAATAGGACTTGCAAATAAATTATATTTAAAAAGATAATAGCTAAGGATTTTCTAGGAATGTTGAAAAATACATACCATTTAAATCAAAAATGTACAACACAGGAGAGGTAAAGAGTAAATCTATGCTACAGTGAAAAATTGACTGAGATTTAGCTCAGTTGGTAGAGCGCCACTCTGCAGTCTCTGAGGTCCAGAGTTTGATTCCCAGCACTGCAAACATGGGAGTAGAACATGGCAATCCACTCCCATAGCACTCCTGAAACAATCAGCCATTGAAAACCCTATCCCATCAGAGCTTAGAAGCTAAGCAGGGTCAGGCCTGGTTATCACTTCCACGGGAGACCACCCGGGAACACCAGGTGCTGTAGACTTGAGAGAAGGACCCAGCAACCCACTCCCAAAAAATAATCAGCCATTGTAAATCCTATGAATAGCAGAGAAGCACTGATAAGAATAGTGTTTTGCCTGTTGTAGGTAGGGTCACTATGAGTTGGACACTGACTCAATGGCAACTAACAACAACAACAATGAAAAACGTACAAGCACACAGAGATAACATTTAAAAAGCCATAGACAGATTTCCAATGCATTTGTGGACAGAGGGTTTTAAGTACTCAGGTTATAACACCTTTTGAAAATGTGTAATGAGAATGAGATTGGGACACAGACACAGTTACAGGAAGAGGAAGGACAATGTTTCCATGGGCCTACTTTGATAATGTGAGAACACATTCTGGGATCTGGTACTTGGTGCTCTCATACAAGGGCTGGACAACAGGTCAGATTAAATGTCTCTTACTACCCTACCTGTGAATGAATATGTAGATGCCAAGCAGCAGAAGGAAGGAATGAGACTTACTTTACAAATGGTGAATTGGCCAGGCAGAAGTGCAGTATTAATATGAAAATGATGCCAAAAACTTCATAGCTTCAGAAACTGTGTGGCTCCACAGTCTGACATTCCTATATCTGCATAAATTGACTTGCACCCCAAAAACTTCATTTTCAAATGCAAAGTGAATTTTTCTTGTTTCAAACAGAAATTGTTTTATTAAATACCTCACCTGCTCAGACAGTTGTGACATTTTGGCTTTGCAAGAAAAGTGGTAACAATCCCTTTGGAGGAAATATTGTCCTCTCACCCTATATACTAAAATAAGTCTGCTGACTTGGTAGGGCCCCTGAGTCATTAAGGTTGTTTTAAATACCCTGTTGTGGTTCACTGATGGATGAAACATGGTGGTGTCCATTGAGTTCCTATCTCTATGTAGTGTTTGCCAGCATTAGAAAAGCAGAACTGGATGTGACCATTCTAATTAGTAGGCACAACTCAAGGCCATTCTCGTCACTTTAGCTATGACCTTTTTGAGCTGTTACCAATGCCTTGGATATTTGGTCTGTCCCTTGGAAAGCTACAGATTGGCAGGCTGAATGTCTTTCTCTGGGGCAATCAAATACAGAAACAAATTATGGCTGCTGAATGGACAGTTTGGGTCATCAGTGAGTTCAGAATCCATGTTTATTAACTATAGTATGGGTTGTTCTTACTCATAGATTTTCTCAAACATTCAATGAATCTTCTAACCATTCCTTTGATCTCTTCCTTATATAATTCATGGTGATCTTATAGTTCCTCTGGGTATTTCTTGCTTCAAGGAGTCTTGTATAAGCACTGGGAGAGATCATGTTTAAATATCTTTGCATCCCCACTCTGCCTAGTCTACCAGTAAATACTGATTGATAGATTCTGTCATACTTTTTCACAGCTGAGAAAATAGAAACTTATTTCACTTTATTATAGAATATATTTATGTGAACTCTTTAAATCAGCAGAGAAATAGTAATTGCTTTCTGAAGTCATGGCTATTTAATGTTTTTATAATTTTATCTTTGCTCCAATTCTTATTTTTACATCTAAACAGAAAGATAATCTGGTTTCTTATTGTTTTCTTTTATTCCTAAAATTGCTATGTGTGCATATGAGAAAGATAAGAACTGGTAGTTTTCAAATATAGTAGCAAAAAGTTTTCCCAACATAGTATTGAATATTTGGTGTCAGAGATCCCATCTGAGCTGTTCAAGTCAAAATACATTTGTGAAAGACAGACTTATTTATCATTGTTCTCCAATTATGAGGTACATTGGCTGCATTTTAGAAACTAAAA
>VMDO01040010.1:0-12262 GCA_007922755.1 Pedetes capensis
GCCATGGTATTTTCAGTGGCATCATATGGTTGTGAAAGCTGGACATTGAACAAGAGAGACAGAAAAAGAATTGATGCTTTTGAATTGTGGTGCTGGAGACGTCTATTGAATATACCATGGACTGCCCAAAGAACCAACAGATCTGTCCTAGAAGAGGTACAACCAGAGTGCTCCTTGGAAGCAAAAATGGCCAAACTGCATCTTACATATTTCGGACATGTAGTCAGGAGAGAACAATCCCTGGAGAAGGACATCGTGTTTGGAAGAGTGGCAGGTCAACGGAAAAGAGGAAAACCCTCCACCAGATGGATTGACACAGTGTGTGCAACAATGGGCTTAAACATAAATAAGATGGTTTGCCTGGCACAGAATCGGCAAGTGTTTCGATCTGCTGTACATAGGGTCGCTATGAGTCGGACTCGACTCGACAGCACCTAACAACAACAACAACATACTGGGGGTTAACAGCCTCATATCTCAGACAAAGATTACTGTGCCTTTATAATGTTCTCTTGAGGGCAATTCTTTTATACATTCTTTTCTAGTTGTCCCCTTCTGCCCTGATCCCCTTCTAGGAAGGGACCTACTACAAATTTTTAAGGCAATGATCACCCTATCCTCTCCTACCAATGGATGGAAACAAACTAGTTTAGCTTTTCTCCTGGGCTCATACTCCATGCAGTTGCTTCCATGTCCCCCATTTTCTTCACTCCTTATGAACCCACAAGTTTGGGATACTTCTACACTTACTATCACCTCACATCTTCCTCCTATTCAAATATACTTTGTTGTTGTTGTTGTTAGGTGCCATCGAGTCGGTATCCAACTCATAGCGATCCTCATAGGGTTTTCAATGGCTGACTGTTTCGGGATTGCCTTGGGATTGGATTGGCCCTTCTCCCAAAATATACTTTAAGGACCCCTTTTCTTTTATTCATCAAAAACAATGTCCTATTCCACACAAAACACAATGATATCTCAAACTCAATATTGATAACTTTTACGAAAGGGCATCCATCTTATCTCCCTATTATGCCCCTATCCTCCCCATCCAGAAACCAAATGCTCCTATAGGGTAGCACAGGACTTTGGATAATCAATTAGGCTGTCATTCCTCTACATACCATGGTTCCTTGTCCTTATATCCTCTTATCCTTCATTCTCTCTAACATAACACATTTTTCTGTCCACCAACAGCAACAATAGATTTAAAAGATATCTTCTTCACAATTCTATTTCATCCTAATTCTCAGGATTTATTTGCCTTTACCAGGACTGATCCTGATACTCAAATGTGTCAAAATCTAGCTTGGACAATCATTCCTCAGGGATTCAGTGGTATCCCCCTCCTGTTTGGACATGTGCTTGCCTCTGATTTATCATCCTTAGAGCTTAAACCTTCCACCCTCCTCAAATATATAGACGATTTTCTTACCTGAAGTACCTCTTTAAAACTGGCAGAATACTACCTTTTAATTCTCCTAAATTTCTTGGTAGATAAAGGCTATTTGAGTTTCTCCCTCTAAGGTCCAGTGTGTACAATCCTCCATTATTTACTTAGTTCTTGCTTTACTCAGACTATGCTCTGTATTCCTACACAACAAGTAACCCTTATTGCCTCCATGTAACCTCCCACTACCAAACAGGAACTTCTTTCTATTCTCAGCCTGGTCTATTTTAGGCTTTGCATCCCTAAATTTGCCCTGCTAACCCAATCTCTCTGTGAAGCCACAAAGGGAGATGTATCAGAATCATTAGACCCTACTACACCAATCCAGTATTCCTTTAAGTGCCTTTAGCAAGCAAGCTCTAACTTCAGCCCCTCTCCTCCCTCTTCCAGACTTAAAAAAGCCCTTCATCCTCTCCCCAGAGGGAAAGCAAGGGGTGTCTTTATGTCTTTTAGACAACCTTTGAGACCTGATCTTTAGATTACACCATATATTTCCAGGCAACTTGATTTCTACAAAATGAGGATTGTCACCTTGCCTGTGTGCCATGGCAGCAGCCACACATTTAGTCCATGAGAGCTCTAAGATGATTTTCCATGGATTTATCACTGTTTACCCTTCTTATGATCTTAATGGCCTATTAACACATTTGGCCCTGCAGGGGCTACTCCCTCACTCCCCTATAAACATTTCATGCTCTCTTTATAGAAGCACCTCATATCACTCTAGCCAAATGTGCTCCTCTATGTCCTGCCACCCTTCTGACTGTTCCTACTATTAAGACCATACATGGCTGGTCTGATATCCTGGAATTGCTAGAAGTGCAGCTGAAAAGGACCAACAGAGACAAACCAGACAGATGTGGTCCTCTCCCACCTGCAACTCCAGGTCTTCTTGATCACTGGTGGAATCCTACTGGCTATTTTTATTGTTGTCTCCTTTCTCTTAATGAGATTCTGTGTCCTCCTTTGGGTCCTAAATCATTTCTGTTGTTATTCAAACAAAATGGATGTATTTCATAGCCACTTTCAAGATTTTCTATACACATTCTCTGATGTCTGCATAGTACTCCTTTCCTGTCACTGTTTCCCAGTCTCCAATCTCCCCAAGGACTCCAGTTTTAAATACTTAATCCATACTTTTAATGCTGCTCATCAACTTCTAAATTGTACAGATCCTTTCCTCACCCAAGATTTCTGTCATTGGTTATCATTTTCATCTGAGAGCTGTTCTATCCCTGTTCCTCCACTTGTTTGGGCCAACTCCAATATATCTTATAATTCCAAAATATGGGGAGGAGATGCCCTCCAGCTATTATGGCTAAGAAGCTTCTATGATTTCAAAATTGCAGACCTAACAGGAACAACCTATACTAGAAGGGCAGCGCAACTCCTCCAAATGTTCTTACAACAAATAAATCCCCATTTTCCCCACAAATTCCAAATATGGGTTCCATCACATTCAGAACCCTATTATCCTACCAGGTACCTCTTTTATTTATCATAATTTGTCTAGACACACCCCTAGAGAGCACTTAGCACCACATCTTTGCAATTATACTTACAAATGAACCTGTCCATTAATCATGCTAATTTTATCACTCCTACTCAGGAACGTCTATATTTAAGAGAGAAATATCTTTTCTGGACCTCAAGCTTAACTGGAGGATTCTCAATCACCCTCCCTTCTCAGTTCTGCATTGGCAGACCACAAATTTGTTGGAAGATTTTTCTTTGGCAAAATTGTGACCAAGGCACATCAGCCTCTTGCCATTTGATCCCTGTGAACTTTACACCAACCAGTTTCAGAGTTGGGGTAGACATAAATGATAACTTTACATCTATGATAAACAACACTTTGTTCCCTATACAAATAAATATTCAGGGACCCTTTCAATCTATTACTGGAGGTCCTTTGTGGTAACCCCTTCACAATGGGAAACTGAAAATAACCAACTAAGTTTCCTCTTTTCTCTTGATAACAATTTTTGCTTAGATAGTGAAAACAACTTCTTTCTTTGTGGTACAAACACATATCTTTGCGTTCCTTCTATTTGGACTGGGACTTGTATCTTAGTTTTCCTTACTCTAGACACCCAAATAGCTCCTAATAACCAGTCATTGTTAGTACTTTTATCAACCTCAATAAGCCCAACATGCTTTGCAGTCACCCCTTACTAGGAAGCCAAGGAATTGCTACTGATTTAGATATAGGAATCAAGGGGCTTACAACATCTATAACATACTACAGATACCTGTTTCAATAAATGGTAGATAGCTACATAATATTGCCTAACAGCTTAATGTCCAACAAGATTAAGTAGACTGACTTGGAGGTATAGTCCTCCAACATTGATGGATTAGACCTCTTGACTACAGAAAAGGGAGGTATCTGTGTGTTCTTAGGAGAAAAATGGTGTGTCTATGCAAACAAGTCAGGAATAGTCTGAGAAGGGGTTAAACAATCTCTTACAATAGGCCTCAAATGTTTCATAACAGCTGTCAGATTCTTCAGGATCCTGGATTTCTCGGCTCCTTTGAATGTCCTGGCTTCTCCTCCTTATTGAACCTTTAGTCATGTTCATACTATCTTTAACTTTTGGTCAATGTTTATTAAAAAGCTTAATTAGCTTCATACAGGACAGATACAATTAATAACCAATAATCATGTGAAATACTTCTCTTGTTACAGTCACTAACCACCAGTCTGCTATCAGATATCAACCCCTTCCCTAGAACCCTCACTAATTTTTCATTTACCAAAGTCTGTGATGACCACACTTAGCAGGAAGTAGTTTAAAAGGATGCTTCTGTCTCTCTCCCTTCTTTCATTCTTCCTTTCTTTTTCCTTCCCTTCCTTCCTTCCTTCCTTCCTTCCTTCCTTCCCTCCTTCAACAAAAATGAAAGATGCTAATTTTTGCAACAACAAGAGTTCCTATATAAGTAATTCCAGGGCTAATACATTTTGTCAAGTTTTAGCACTTTTATTGTTGAGTCATCCTTTCTGCAGTGAGGCATAGCCTGTACCAGATAGATGACCCTTCTCAACCTCCACTGATGGTGAAATGAGGTCAAGAAAGTTTACCAAGTGGGCTCAATTCCAAAAGGCAATTGATACCCCCTCTTTCAGAAATAGAAAGTCACCAATACAGCTACTTTAACTGATAATGGCTCTCCTACTCCCTCTCTCATCCCTTCACTCCATATAAAAACCCACCCTCTTTGGGCATAAGATACTGACACCCATTGCTTGCCTCATTCCCCCTTGTATCCAATGGGAATAAAATGAAAGCTATTTGGCTACACACTTAAACCTCATGGTACACAATTAAACATCATGGATTACTCTCAGTTCTCCATCTATTAAGCTTAACATTCATATTTCATTCTATCTTCAATTAAAGCTATAACAACAAGCATTTAAGCTCTCCTTCGTCTGCAATGCAATGGGCGTCAATATAACAAACAGGTTCTTCAAACACCTTAAGTTTTATAAGATTTAACCAGTCATCAACAATTTGATATACCATCACCAAATCCCACTAGAAAACATGAATGCACTCTTTCTCCACAAGAGTAACATCATAAATTGCTTTGCATAGTCTTACTATTGTGGTAACTCTATCCTCAAATTTATCTATAAGTTTATTTTAGGTGGTATTGGTTGTAATTTGTATAATAAAGAATCTCATGTTCTTGTATGTGTCTTCCACTGGAACATAACATTTCATTTGAGCCATGTTAATTTAGTTCAAAGGCACTCAAAAGTGTTATGAAAGAATTTTAAAAATTGAACACAGAAATGAGGCAAATAAACTGAGGTCTATTTCAATATACTCATCTTGAAAATCTCAATGCTTTCAGTATTAAATTGGGAATAATGAGAAAAGATAGAATCTCCTACAAGAAGCACTATTTCTTTAATCTGGTAATAGTGCAGCAAGAGAAAGGAAATGGACTGAGGTTTACACCGTCCAGGTCAGAACTGTAAAATGCCCTATGGGTTTCATTTCAACACTGCTGTTTGGAGGTTAAGTGCTCTTATAGAAGCTCCATGGTGGAGTAGTAATGAATTTGTACAGTTCATTTTTCTGCATAGTGGTCACGTTGTCTTTGGCAGTAATCTCTACTGCCCTTCAGCAATTTCATAAATGTGACACCAGAGAGCTTACTCACCAAATATTGTGGCTTAGTCACACAGCTGGTCCAGAGGTTGTGGTCATATGGGAGGAGGCAGTGGAAGAAGCTAGTGAGGAGAGGGCAGAAGTGGTGGTCACAGGGTGTTGGTGGGGGCATAAAACTAGCACATAGTGGATATAGAGATTTTATAATGGGTTATGATAAAACCAAAAATCCATGTGTAAACTGTTTCTTAGCATATGCAGGCAAAAGTAGGATATCAAT
Source organism: Pedetes capensis (assembly GCA_007922755.1). Lineage (NCBI taxonomy): Eukaryota > Metazoa > Chordata > Mammalia > Rodentia > Pedetidae > Pedetes > Pedetes capensis. The sequence continues at coordinate 5,852 of VMDO01040010.1, forward strand.
TTTGGTTTAATGAAAGTTTGGATAGTGTAGAAGATAAGACAAGAATGTAAATTCGAACATGTAAAAATCAAAATGTTAGAAATTACTTTGTTGAATTATTGAAATAAGTTGGAGAGTGATCTGAGTTAAACAATGATTTAAAGAGAACACTATTAAAACTATTTATGTTAGATGGTAGAATCATTTTAACATAAAAAGTTTTGTTGTTGTTTTTAAAAGGATATTATATGTGTTAGAATAGGGAATATTGGAGTCAGAATTCAACCATTATATTAGGTTGTAGGTAATGGCAGAAGATCACAGAAGTTCATAGATATAAAAGGAGAGCAAGATTACTTACAGTATATTGGAGAAAGATTTCTCCCAGATTGTGGGAAAGAATGATAAATTTGATGTTATCTAATCCAAAGGCATCAAGATAAGGCATAACGCTGTCAAATGGCATAAAGATATCTCCAGAAGGGGAAGAAAATAAGTCATATGAATGGGTGATCATCATGATTAGCAAATATCAACCAAAAACAAGTATATTACAATTTTTCTTAAGTTTCACATTTAATGGTGGTGACTATGTAAAGTCATTTCCATGGATCATTGTAAAGGGTACATGTGAACATGCTTGTTTATTCTATGCCATACTTTCCCTTCATTCTAACCCATGAAATTTGGAAGGTCCTTGCAACAAACTGTCAACAATTACTTAATTTACACAGCTTTCCATACATGCCAAGTTAAGATTTTACTTTTGTTGATTTTCAAAAATATTTTCCCAGCTACCTGAAGAGGAATGCATTAGCAATCACTGCACAATATCTCATGACTTTAAATGTTAACCATATTAACTTTTAGCAAGATGAAGAACAGAAATCCTGGAAGCCTAAAATAATAATGTAACTTTATAAACATATGTCATTATCTTTCTTCTGATGTATTTTGAAACTCTGCTTTCATAATTGTAAGAAATATTTCCTTATGATCTTATATCACTTAATTTTAGTAAATTCTCAGTTATTACCACAGTATCTAAAAAAGAATGGACAGCAACATTTTTCTTTTTCTTTTTGGCATTAAATTATGAATGATGGCATAACTATCACACAACTGATTAATCTGAGGTTCTCACATCAGCAATTCTAATAGAGAAAGACATTATTTTGGCTCCATACCATTCTGCTTTAAATCTTCTAGTTTAGTTTTCCTCGACTCTCACCTCATGCTAAATGGGGTCTTTGAGACCTGGAATATTGTTTTTCTTCTTACTTCTCTTTCTGTATTTAGGGCTTTTCTGGGCCAGTGAGGAGTCATGAGTGCTTACAATTTAATGCTAAATATTGTAAGATATCAAAAATTTGACAAGTATAAAATGACAGAATCTTTCTCAGCACAAAGAAAAAGAAAGACTTTGGAAAGGAGTCTTGTTCAGTCTCTCCTGATATTGTTCCTGTAATAGATGTCCTTAAATTAAAAAGGATGAACTTGAGAGTAACTTGTTTAATATTCTTGTGGGAGAACAGTCTTGGGAACTGTCTGTTGGGGAAAAAAATGTACACACTGAGACCAGCTTAGGATCAAGTATTATCAGTTTTGTATGATGTTCTATTTCTGTTTAAGGATGATAAACCATCCAAGTTAGCACCTGCCAGATTGAGTTTAATTCTAACAAATCACCATCATCTTTTTAAGTGGTAAAGTTTCTATTACTAGCAATCAAAATACTGATGTAAGGGATAGATAAATGTTATAAGTACATAAGGATACTTGTGTTACAATTACATAATATGAAGAACAGCTTAAATCCAAAATTCTTTGCTTCAGGAACTTAGCATGGAGGAAGAAACAAATCTTTTTGATCTGTCTTTATGATTCTAGAGAGTTTTGAAAGAAAATACTTAAAAAACACATGCGGATGGAAAAGAAGAATTAATTTATGCCATAAATCCCTAATATGTACTAAGTTATCAGACATTTGAAAACATGACTTCACATGAAATGTAATTCAAAGCATACATTACATAGCTTTATGGCTGTCATGATATATCAGCTACATTCTTTCAAAAGTTGACCAATAAAACTTGTTACTTATTACATGTTTTAAAACTCATTGTTTAAAAAACAGATTACATGGATATATTGCAGAACTTTTTGTCATTAGTACATTTTATTTATAATTTACAAAGTAGTAATGCAGTTGTCCAGGAAACAGCAAAAGTCTTAGACTATTTAAATTACCAAATATTTTAAAATATCTTTTGAAACACTTATCCTCTTTATATAATGTTGAGGCAATAACTGTTTATAGTCACAATAAGTAAATAGTAAATTACTTGTTAGGTGCCGCCTTTGAGTCAGATCTGACTTACTGAGACCCTGTGTATATCAGAACAAAACACTCCCGGACACTGTGCCATGCCTGGCACTATTATCAGCATTTCTCTGGTGTTCACTGAGTTTTCAATGGCTGATTTTTTCGGGATTGTTTCAGGAGTGGGTTGTCAGGTCCTTCTCCCATTTTTGCAGTGCTGTGGTGCTAGGGATCAAACCCAGGGCCTCAAAGCATGCAGAGCAGTACTCTACCAAGTGAGTTAAGCCTCAGCTCTGGAAATAGCTAGTATATTTTAAATTCACAGGAAAATTAATATTTTTACTTGAAAGATTATATTAACTTCATACTTGAAGGGTAAGTGTGCCATTTAGTTGCAATTAAAAACTATCAAAAGTTAAAACATTTAGGTAAGCTAGAGTATTTAGGGCTGGGATTTAGCTCAGTTGGTAGAGCGCTGCGCTGCAGTCTCTGAGGTCCCGATTTCAGTTCCCAGCACCACAAAAAATGGGAGAAGGACCTGGCAATCCACTCCCAAGGCAATCCTGAAACAGTAAGCCATGGAAAACCCTATGAGGGTCGCTATGAGTCAGATACCGACTCCACGGCACCTAACAACAAGAACAAAGAGTATGTAAGCTTTTCTTTATACTCAGCTTTCAGGATACAAATTACTACATGCTAATGTTCTTCAAAATCATATATTCTCTAAATATCAGATAAAAACTAATTGTGCTTGGAAAGCAAGTAAGGACTTATTCTATATTTGCAAATTTAACTGAGATGCTGTGTTTAAACAATGCTTTACTCATAAGTAACTCAAAGGTCACTGATAACAGCATCACATACTTTAGAGTTACCAGTAATTGGGTGTAATGACACCCTTAATATTTTAAGGTAGCTGCATAGGGCTGAGGGTCGCCACTGGGTAATAATACCATCACAGCATGTCCATTTTTCTTGCAAAGAAATTATTTTTGTGTGATACAAACTCATTTTGTACATTTGCAACATGAATGCCTTCATGTTATTCATCATATGATTCCCTAAATTTATGAAATATATTTAGTTTTTAAGTTGTTAAATACAATATCTTCCTGCTGAACACTGTAATCACTAAAAGAGTTTATTCAAGCCATAAATTGCTTATTTGTAAGCAAATGGAACAAATTCAGTTTTAGTTGCTGCTTTGGAATACAAACTAAATTGAACTCATAAAATTTTCTAATTCATGTAAAACAGAGTAGTATAACATTGTTGGGCAGCAAGAAAGAAAAAAAAATTATTCAGAAACCATAGTCCAAAATGTATCACATATATATATGCACATTTACCTGAAAATAAGACAAGGATTTAGAGAAAAGGACGATCCAATAGTACTATCTGTATATCTAGGGAGAATTTTGAAGATCAAACTATAAGTGATGTAGAAATAAATAGAAAAGTAGTATGAGGTAATTATGGATGTGGGAGAATCAAGAGAAATCAGAAAACAAATAAGGAATGAGGAGACTGAATGAAACTGAACTACTGGCTTACAAATTCTGCATTGTATCTTAAAAAATTGCCTGAATCTTAAATTTAAATTTACCAGTCCTCCCTACTAGCATGACATATCAAAAAATGGAGGCTATATTCAAGCCACTGTACACTACATTTGAAGCATGACTCCCAGTTTCTGCTATGTTTTCTCAACTGATGATATTAATGCTAGAGTCAGGTGCAAGCTTAGTTTTTGGCCTTATTTTTTATTTTTTATTTTCTTCTGTTTGGATTGTCACTGTTTACTCACTTCAGAGAGGAAAACTGACCAGGAAATTCCAATTGTATTGATTCAAGAGTCTGTGGCTAATATATTTGATTACTTTTTATTTTTATTCAATATACCTAAAAGTTATCTTTTCCATGTTCCTGCTACATCTCTCTCTGTGCTAAATGTTAATTACTATGATCTCTCTCTATTCTGCACTAAAGAGATGGGAAACATGCCTGATGAGTAACTTTAGGAGAACGATCTAATGTTCAGTCTCTCTCTTCCTTTCCTCTCTGGAGTCAGTTTGCTTAAAGAGAGCAGTACTTTTATTTGCCTTCTTGGATAGCTTCTCCTGTCCCATCCATCTACACACACACACACACACACACACACACACACCCCACATAAGTTGAGGCTTCACTGCACTAGCAGTGCCTGTGTATCTGTGGGTGAATCTACATAATTTTAGTATTCACTATAAAGCAGTCATTTATTCACAGAATAATCCTTTCTCTAACACCTCAGCATGCTCAGGAGTATTACTGGTATTCACACTGAACTTTAATCTTTTGTCTTACTTTTCACATTGTTATGTATCAGACTTCTTCAAAAGTTCATTAGTTATAATTTGCTGGGAATTCACACCGTGTTAGTTATTCTGAAATATATAAAAGTTATTACAATAGATCCTTCATCATATATTTGATGAAATTGTGATTTTTCAGGCACTGTGCTGGATACAGATAGATAGACATGTAGTTAGAAAAGATAAGATTAAATTAAACCCTAATCTCAAGTTTTCCTACTTTAGATGGGGCTAGCATACTCACTGATATGCCAGATGCTTTGTATGAGTATCATGCCAGTGCTGGAATGGAGTGAAGTTCTTGACTGAAAAGCAATCACAGCACAATGGTAGCATAAATAAGAAATGCCACATGAGAAATGATATGTGCTATGAAAAACACAGGGGTGTATAGGAAGGACATCCAGCACAGGCTGGATAAATGAAGTAGGAAATAGTGAGTGCTTTCTTGAGGAGGAGAGGCCTGAGATGCTTCCTCAAAATTTGTATAATATCAGAGAAGATGCTAAAGAAATATAGTAAAATGATGTGAGGAAGTTATCCTGGTAAATTAAATAAGTAACAGTTTTTACATATATTCTATATTAGGCAGATTTTTTTCTTAAGAAATTAGGATTAAGATAAATTACTAATTAATACGATTATTGAGACAGAACAACAACAATTACACTCTTTGAAGAGAAACAGTAAAAGAAAACAAAACAACAGCAAGCTAGTGTGCATATACATGACAAGGTAGATAGGTATTATGAACTACTAAATATGTGGTATGCTACCAAAAGGTAAGAGATAACTCATTGCCATCTGGAGCTTAATGTCTGGTTGGTGAAACAAAACACACAAGCAAATTAAATTAGTACAGCATGATTTAAATAAATGCCATTCTGCAATGCATGATTAATTTACAAGTGAGTGGGAGAGATAAAAAGTGTTTGAGGAATTCACAGGGGAAAGTAATTGCATCTGACTGTGGAGAAGAGGCAGAGTTTACTGGAGAAACAATCTCAGCAGAGCCCTGAGCTAGACCTTGAATACTCATTTATTTCTATGAGTGGACCAGGCTATGTAAGATAACGACACATTATGACTGATTAGAGGATCAATAAAACTATCTTAAAATACACTTTATTTATAATAAACAATTGATGAGATTAACCTCATTTAAATTAGCATTTTGTTTGACTTTTAAAATTAAGTTCTTAACACTTCTTGAATCAATTTATTTTCATTTGCAAAAAATGTTCATATTGCAAACATGTTTATTTTTTGACTCCAAAGGTTGTGGTTTCTGTAGGTGTTCCAAAGAAGTTAGAGCTATTCCTCCTCATGCTGCAAGGCAGAGGCATCAGTTCAAGAGACACATTAGCAATAGAACTCTTTGACTACAAACATTTTTTGAAAAATGTTTTTCAAAATTTGAAATCCATTTGTATAATCAAGAATAGGGAATAACAATACACTTTTTTCTATTCAGGTTTTACCAAGTTGACTATTTTAGCACCATTTATTTCAGAAATATTTCAACTCTATTAGCTCTTATTTCACTATTATGAAAATATACCTAGATGTATTTTGATCTATTTATTCTTAAAGACATATTATATCCATATATAGACATAATACAGAATGTCATGCTGATAATAGAAAGTTTCCATTGCCTCAGGACAGTTCATAGACTTTATGGGAAAATTACCTTGTCAGACATTCCTCTGTGCTCTATTAATTTCTTTTTTTACTACTTTGGCTGAGAAT
>VMDO01040011.1:0-12261 GCA_007922755.1 Pedetes capensis
AAATTCTTTTCTCATATTGAATCACCTCTTCAGTTCTCAGTCCTTCCGAGTATACAGAATAAATAGAAGTTACAGTTGATCTGATCACAGGATTAAAAATAGCATTATGGCACATTTTCACAGCCAGTTCTATATTTTACCACATTGATTTTCTAACTATGCTAGTCTTTATCTGCACTTATACACAAATCATATTATTTTCTTCTTGCTTTATTTACTCAACTAAATTAACATTGCTGTATAATTTCATCATTTTAAATTTGGAGAACATTTTCTTCAAAGATTCTATTTGCTTAAGTTTTATTTGTTAGGAATGCCATCTTATTTGCATTTATTTATTCATATAAAATTTATTAATTTAGTAAGTTCTCTACATGAGGTGTGAACAAAAAAATGTGGTGGTTTAAAGAAAAATTTCCAGTAAAAGACACATTGCTATTAATCCCTCTCAATATATTCCCTTTGGCTTCAAACACACTTATTCCATCATTCTTGCCACTGTCTGAAGCAGTTCTGGAAATCCTCTTTTATGAGTAATAATTTTTTTAATTTAAACATTCATTGTATTTTTTAAATCAGACTTCAAATATGTCAAATCACTCCTAAGAACTAGAGATGCAAAGTTGTCTAGGCTTACAGGCTCAAAGAGTTTTTATTTAATCCTCCTCTTCACTCAGATAGAACTCAGGATAGATGTTAATCTTGTGTCCTAGACTCAGAAACATGATATTTAATCTAAAACTTGGCATCAGTAGCATTTTTGTGGAAACAAAAATCTGTTGTGCTTCATTTTCCTTGGTAGAATTTTGTCCATTTTCTCATATGATATTTGCAGGTGGTTGCAGCACATTTCCTTTCTATAAGCACTGCATGTGATTGGGGCATTGAAAAATCCTTAGGCTCTAATCAAGCACCCCACCCATGCTTTGACAACCCTCTGTTTGAAATGCAACTATCCTACAGAGAACTCTACCACTTTACAAGTTACAAATACCTGTTTGTTCCTCTCTATTACAGCAGGAGTGACCTACCTAGGACCCAAGGTGAGAAAGAAATGAACCCGCTTGGGGTAGAGTTCTTGGGCAAGAAGTGAAAGGATGAGGAGGGGTAAGTATATCACCTGTTGCCTATGATTAGAGTTCATGAAGTCATGAAGTAGACACTGGAAGTAACGTCTTTCAGGGTGAGAAGATCTGCCAGGATAAGTAATGGAAATCATATTGCCAAACAAGAGAGCAGGCAAGGACTGCAATCTAACATGTATCCTTAAAAGAATCAGAGGGTAGAGTAACCAGGAAAGAAAAACATGAGAAATAGTGGGACAGAGACATGAGAAACAGAATTCTTACTCTGGTGTGAATATCTAGAGTGCCTTCCATACAACCCCTCTTATGGCCTTGCTACCATGTATGAGGCTTCCTACCACACAGTGCCTTCAAACCCTAAAGGATTCTATTTCATTGCAACCTTTCATGCAACTTTCACATTCTATATTATGTTGTTACCTGTTGATTAATTAAATTTGTTTCCATTCTCTCCCTATTTTAACCATCTCTTGACTACAGGGTATTTGAGTGGGTTGTTAGCAGAAAGTTTTAGCCAAGAGACATGTATTAATTCAGAAAGTTTCAATATAATGATTTCCATATTACAGAGCATTTTCATAGTTTCATCATTGGAAAGTACAAAATTGCAAAAAGCCTCAAATTGGTAGGGCATTTTCATTTTCATTACTAGTATTTTCATTAAAAGAAAACATTAAATGCATGCTCTTTTTGAATAATTCATATTCATTTTATATTATTAAACTTTTGCTGCTTGGATTGATTTTCACTCACAAAAGCAAATTTATATAATGGCTTGGTTAGTGATATACAGTAATTTCAAAGTCACTTTTTGTAAGACTTTAAAAAGAGTTAACCAACTCTCCTTTCAAAATGTAGTTATCCATGTACAGACTATGCTGATGTTAAATGAACATGATAGGGCAGTTTTTCACATAATATAGTAGTACTAGATAAGACAATGTTTTATGTAATTAGTGTTATATATTAACAACTGCTTCTTGTGTTGTATCCTTTCATTATTAGTGTCATTGAAAGAGTAGTTTAGACAAGGCTAAAGATTCACAAGATGACATCAGTTAATAGAGAGAAGACAGCTGAAAATGTAGAGCATTCATAGTGGAGACAATGTATTGTAATGGAGATTTCTGTTTCATCTCTCAGCAGAGAGCAGCCACTGTCTTTTGTGTTTAGATAGATATATGGATATATGAAAAATTAGAGAGAGAATAGAGGACATGGTAATTTAATGAACATTCTGACCAAATGTTCTAACCTACCATATTATCAGTCCATAAACTACACGTTCAGAACTTACGAGCAACATTATCTTGCATTATATCAGTAAGTACATTAAAGGAAATAGCTGGAAGAATGAAATTAAGAACAGAAAAAAAAAGATTTTTACTTAAAAAGCTTCTTTTCAGGAATGGTAGGAGTTTTTTCCCTAAGCCACCTTAATTTTAAAGTGGCTAAAAGAACCCTGAGAGTGGTAATAAAAGTAACTAAAAGTCGCTTAAGAGGTACTCACTTTTCAAAGCTGTTGCTGAGACTCATGTTAAATTGAATGTGTTCGAAGAAAGAATGGAGGATTATTTTAGTAATCTTGACTACTTCCTCTCATTTGAAATTTTTAGATTCCTTTTTACTCTCCTGGAGTACCATTAAAGAAATATTCAGTATTAAATCAAGCATCATTAAGAGGAGTGCATAGTTCACTGAATATATATATACATACATATATATATACATATATATGTATGTATATATATGTATATATATATGTGTATATATATGTATATGTATATATATATATATAATATATATATATATATATATATATATATATATATGTTGCTTCTATTAAGAAAAACAGTAAACATTCTTTAGCTTTTCCACAGCATAGCTCAAATAGATTAGAATCTTCTTATTCTTTAAGGGCTTGGAAGAGAGTGCCACATTACTCATTGCTGGGTGATACTACAAAAGAGGATTAGTTACTCAGGAGTATTTGCATTCTTTGCCATATTTATGAATATTTAATTATGCTGGGTCACACTTCAAAATGTGTTATTAGTGAATGATCTGTTCAACTAGCTGGGTAACAGAAAATGTTACCAAAAACACATGAATGTAAAATTAATGGGTAATAAATTAAAGTTAGTATCATCTTAGAAATATTCTATCTTCAGAACTATCTATCAACTCAAATCACAAGTAAATGGGATTTATGTAAATCTAGAGTCACCAAATGCATGACTGATGGCAAAGGTGGACTGTTTTCTTCATACTTGAGTATCAGGTTGAGAAGCCTATACAACCCACACTTCTGGGTACAGATTGACCTGGTGATTACAAACTTTCCGTAGCTCTTTTCTACATTTACTTTCAAGATTTGCCATTTTTAAGATATGTATTAATTCAATCAGTAGACACATTTTTGAGCTGGATGAGCCAAGCATAGGGTGAGATGCTCTTAACCAGAGTCCTTTCCTAATAGAATTTCCACTCTGGTGGGACAAACCAGTTGAAGTAAAAGTAAACAAATAAGATAACTTGAGAAAGCCAAGGAGAACACAAAACAAACATCTGTGGTAGAAAATGCTTAGTTGATGATAAGGGGTGCAGCACAGCTTCTTTAGGAAAGGTGAGGGAAGGACTTTCTTAAGAGCAGGACATCTGATCTAAGAAATGAATGATGCAGAAAAGCAGATTGTGAGAGTTTAGAGGAAGAATGCTTGGGGCTGTGGGAATTGCAGATTAAAAGGCATAAAACAGCAGTGAGATGGGCCTATTCTAAGAATCAAAGGAATCAATGAGGCAGGAGTTCAGAGTACAATGTGGAGAGAGGTATAAAAGGAGAGGAAGAGGTTAGGAGGTAACAGATCATCTGCAGCCATGTAGGCCATGCAAAAAATTGGATTCTAGACAAAGATAGTAAGAGGCTACTGTATGGTTATAAGCTGGGGAGAAGTCATTGCAAAAGACCTCTTTAAAGGACTGAAAAATAAAGATGTCACATTGAAGATGAAAGTGCACCTTACTTATGCCATAGTATTTTCAGTCACATTATATGCTTGTGAAAGCTGGAGGTTGAATAAGAAACATAGGAGAATAATTGATACTTCTGAATTATGGTGCTGGAGACAAATAGGAGCATTTCATGGACTGCTGAAAGTACCAACAGACCCGTCCTAGAAGTATAACCAGAGTGCTCCTTGGAAGCTAAGATGGCTAGACTGAGTCTGACCTATTTTGGACATGTTGTCAGGAGGGACCAATCCCTAGAAAAGGACATTTTGTCTGGGAGAGTGGCGAGTCAATGGAACAGAGGAAGACCCTTAAGTAAATGGATTGATACAGGGTCTGCAACAATGTCATTAAACATAAAAGAGATCATGTACCTGGCACCGAATCGGGGAGTGTTTCATTCTTTTGTATGTAGCCTCACTATATGTTGGACTTAACTCAATGGCACATAGCAGCAACAACAAAGCAGGAGACTGAAACAATCTGATTTATGATTATTTCTATTTTGTTAGTGAAATATGGGACTAGCTCATCAGCTTAGAGTTAACGAGAAATGCCACTGGTTTGGGGAGAGAGAAGGGGATCCAAAATGGCTGTCCTGAGCTGTAGAAAGTTTCCATGCTCTGACAGTACTGAAGTCTAATGGAGACTTATTCATGCAAGATCAAATCACTATCATTTCATGAAGATACGAATCAGATCATAAACAGTTGTCTGTATCCCTCTGGTAACTTCTTTTCTGTAATAATCACATGTCCTAGTTTACATTAAAGTCTTTTAGTGTAGTCCATTATTTCCTCCAAAATTTTACAAGTTCTTTTAGGACAAAGATGATGTCTTGTACTTCATCATATGCTCTGCTATCTTCAAAATGCCTTCAAGATAGCAGTGATTCAATAACTATCTTTAAGAATGATTTATAAGTTGGATGTGGTAGTGCACACCTGTAATTGGGAAGCAGAGTCAGGAGGATCATGAGTTTAAGGCCAGAGGCAGCCTGTGTAACTCAGTGAGACACTGATTCAAAATTTTAAAAAGTAAATTAAAATTTAAAATTAATTAATTAATTAATTAATTAAAATGGGCTGGGAGTGCAGCCCAGTGGTAGAATGCTTGCAAAAGTACACGTGCAGCCCTGAGTTCAACTTTTACATACTGAAAAAAAATGATCTGTAGTCCAACCAACCTAGAATTTTCATACATGTTGCAACTATTAGATAACTAAAATTATTGTCAAAATATAAATTTCCGTTAGTGCCACCTGCATTTTTTCTAAAGAAACTGGTAAAAATGTATGTATGCACAGACTGAATGCTGGTCTTTGAATATTTGTCATTACATTTCTAAATTCATCTATAGCAAACTGATTTTAGGTGTATGTTTCTCTTTGTCAAACCCCAGACAATAACACATGTTTTTGTGTTCAAACCAGAATTTTAAAAATCTCATCTATATTGCCCAAGTAGTCAGTTACTTTATCCCTTTCAGGATGTACTCTGAAAAATTATTGGACAAAAGGCATGTTACTAAAATAAGCTCATAGAGCATGTGTAACACCTGTAAATTCTTTAATTCCTGTTTTAACTTTAATCTTTTTTTCACATTTCACTCAGAGAAGGAGGAAAAGGGAGTGGCAGATTGCCTTTGTATTTGAGAGTAATCATGGTTTCCTTCAATTGTGAGCCATTATTGGCACAATGTTGCTCTTTCAAGCCATTTTCCTCAACAGTATTTTAGTGAAACTTGATATGATGTCAGAATATCACTGAAAACCATGGCAAAAGGGCATCTTTTAAGTCACTCCTCATACATTAGTCCACACTAAAGGTTGAAGGATTCTGCAATGTGTAGAAGAGATTCTGTTAGTCTGAAAAACTATAAATTGAAATTTTCAAGTGTTTTTTCCTTACACAAATATAAACATTCTTGGTATTTTGCAGTTGATATTTCTGTTAAGATACTTTCTACCACGCAGGCTACTGCTCACAATTAACTTAAATCCATTATTTCTGATTATGTCCTTGGCAGAGAATAAAAAATTTCCCTCTGAGAAGCATTATTTTATATATTGTAAGCTAACATTAATCCATGCTTTTTCATCTTCAAATTATCTAGGCTGCACATTCGGTTGTCAGTTATACTTGTACTCTATTTCCTTCTCTCTGTCATCTTTTTTGTTTACTGATTGGGTTACACAGCTGCACCTATTAGCATTCTGGGCCCAATTGTGACTTTAATTTCATAATACTCTATTGCTTTGACAGAAAAATAAAATCACTGGCTGCTGAAACCACATTAGTACTTGTGTGGTTCGTTTCCCACAATTTTACATCTGCCATCTTCAAAAATCCCAAACATATTCCTGGAATTGCTGGATGACTTTCCTTCCCCCATTCTTCCCTCACTTTGCTGCTCCCCCCAACAAATCATGGAGGTATAAAAAGAGGGATGAAAAAGGAAGTTAAATTAATGGAAGAACTGAAAATAGCCCCCTACGCTGGGATGGTCATTGACAGAGCAGTGGCCAAGTGCAGGATGTGGAGGACAAATCTGGACCTGACTTCTTGCTCTGCTCCTCACAATGGCTCTGGACAGTAACTTGGACAGATACTAAATTTTTAAGGCCTCAATTTTCTCTTTTTTAAAATGTCTTCCCCCTACTAGAATTTAACATGAACCTCTTTTCTAATGCAGGTAATAGCTCCCAAGCATCTGCTGACCGTACACCATCCCAGGTTCACCCTTCTCTCCTACTTTCTTTCTTATGTTCCATGATGTTCAACTTGCTGAAGATTCTGGTATTCATAGTGGTGTTTGGTGCTTCTGTGTGTTGTTGTTGTTGCTAGGTGCCGTCGAGTCGGTATCTAACTCATAGCGACCCTCTGTACAACAGGGGAAACACTATTGTCAGTGTTTCTCTGCTGTTCCTAGGGTTTTCAATGGCAGATTGATTTTTGGGAGGGGGTTGCCAGGTCCTTCTCCCAAGCCTACAGCACCTGGTGTTCCCAGGTGGTCTCCCATCCAGGTACTAACCAGGCCCAACCCTGCTTAGCTTCCAAGATCTGAAGGGATCGGATGCCACAGGGCTACCTCTGCAGGCTCTGTGTGTTAGTTCAGACATTTCTTCTGCCTGTTTTCCTCTTCCATTTTCCTTTTTCTATCATGTTTTCCACCTTTAATACTCAGGTCAGACATCCTATGCTTACATACTTCTTCCTTCTCTGAGGCCTCCCCAGAAGGACAATTGTCCTTTATTCCTGTACACATTGCACCCTGTGTGTCTCTCCATCATTGCACTGAACAGATTGTGCTGAAATCTCATGATTATGTGTCAGTCTTTCCCCGTGGAAAGTGGAAAGCAAGTTCCTGAGATCACGGACAAAATTATACTTACCTTTGTATGTCTAGTGCCAAGTCTAGTGTAATCACTATAGCTTTTGCTGACATTGCTAGAATTAGTAAAAACCTACATCCTAGTGAGTGAATAAAATTGTCATTCAAAGATATTCTAAATATTTCTCTCTTTAAAAGTTTCTATTTGTTTCTTTTTCATAGATAATATTCTCACATATTTATGCATGTTAATGGATAGCACTTTAGTTTTATACATGTATATAAAATATAATGATCAAATCAGAATTTTTATCTTTTAAAGAATAAGTCTGCATTTTCATGTGATGGAGTGGAAAATCTGTAGCCCGAGGATTGGATATTGCGGAGATATTAGAGAATAAGGAGATTGCTCTTTCTGCTGGGAGTGTACATTCAGCTTTGCTCATTCTTTGAACTCTAGTAAAGCCTATTTTTTCCATTTTTTAGCACTGATTGTTTAGCTTCTATCTACTCTTTGTTTCCAAGGTATAGGTTCATGCCTCTATTTAGCCTTTCCCACATTATACTGTAATGATTTGTATATGTCTATCTCCTCCTCTGCAGCCTGTGTTTTCTTAGAGCAGGAGGGGCATGCCTTCCTCATTTACACTTTGCAACTGTTACTATGCCTGGCACATTATAAACACTCAGTAAATATTGAATAAATGATCCAAATCGGCCAAGGGCTCTGTCTGGCTGATGTGATTCAATATTTCCTGCTGGTCAAGAGGAATAAGAATGTATCAAGATGCATTTTAAAGGGTAGATAAAAGACAAGGTCTTCACTATGTTAAGTGTGCTTTCAGTGCCTTTGTCAAAGGTTGAAGCAAGTTCACAATTTTCCTGTTCTCGAGATTTAAAGGAAAAAAAATGTAGGTATGCCTGCATATACCAAGACTCTTCCTAATTTGGATATATTTTTTTGTACAGTAAACAGACTCCACTGATCCATATATAAGATAATTTTCTGAAAACAGTGGACCCTCCACTGATGCTTCTGACTTGTTTATGACTATGGTGCTTGCTTGGAGGTTCTTCCTGTTCTCACTTGCATTTTTTTTTAAAGTAGAATTCACCTGAAGCCAGTTTTCACACTGCAGAGCTAATTTCTATGCAAAAGTGAATGCTGTCTCACATTAAATATTCCTTAGAGCATAAAGCTGACATTGAATGTATAATTTTAAGTAGCACCAGCACTATTCACTAAAGGGTTGACATTAAGAGTGAGGATCACAGGAAAATGTAGGTGAGAAGGGAAATGATAAGCACGCTAAGGCTTTTCCCAACACCGCAGCAGTCATACCTTCATTTATCTTGCTTTTTACGTAGGGTTTAAGTTTTATTTTTAAAAACTGGGTCAGGTCCCTTAGGAAAAGTGAAATCTTTGCACAAAGATTAGAAATATTTGGAGATTCATTAGCTCTTTCTGGCCACCAGGAAGGTAATGTTGAAAAAAAAAAAAAAGAAGGGGGCAATGACACAGTTTAATAAATGGTATCTTAATTGTCTGAAATCCAAATGAATGTTCTTAATTACAAAGCTTTAAAACTCAAAGTGGCTGTCTTATACTAAAGGCAAAGTTTACACATTTAGTCCTTAATGTTACTAAAGAGACATATTTCACAGTGGACCCTCAGGCATGTGGAAATCATAAGTGAATAATTTTAGGTCATAGAACTAGAAGAAATTCCACAGTTGATGGCATGAAGAGATTGGATATCTCACACCTAGGACAATTTTGGATTTAGTTCAGGTAAAAGCATTTATTATTTAAGAAAATAATTTGATACTGTTGATCTTTTGTTAAGCATATTCACTGAAGACAGTGTATTTGGCTAATTTTACATGCAGTGAGTTATGTAAATGCACAGTAGAATGCAAAGGAAACCATGAATACTTTTAAATTCATACACAGCACAATATATACATATAGATTGTCCTTTTCATTTGAAGGTGATGCTGCCATTATTGTCTCTGCTATTTTCTGTGTGTTTGGATCTGGCTGTTTGATTGGCAATTCCTACTGTGTACAGTCTGCATATGTGTCAACTAACAACTGCAGCCATTGCCTGGAGGGCTTGATTACTGGGTTGTTCAATATTTATTAAGCACCCAAGAAGTGCTAGGTGCTGCACTGAACAGTGCAAGTGTAAAACTGCTGCTGTCCTCTAAAAATTCTATTCCAAGGTGACTAGTGGAATGCATATGCTTTTCATCTTTTATGTGAGCAAGTGAAATTCCGAAACTCAAAAAGAAACACCATTTACCAAATGTTCTATGGTAATAGATGTAGTAAGTGGCTAATCTCTTTCCCATTCATGTAAACAGGGTTCCCTTCTTGGATATATTCAGATTATAAAGCTATATTTGACTAGATCTATTTTAATGGACTGATAAGCATTAATGAATAGACTAATAATGAAGGCCAAGAAAGGACGATGTGGAAAGGTCATATCATTGGGGGAGTATGCAGTAGGAAAACAACTCAGAGACAGGAAGATTTTGGCTTAAAGGGGATGGAGAGAAAAGATTCTATTAATCTTTTCAAGGTTTACTCATAGTTAAGGTTTAGGTCAAACTGAGCATCTCAATTTTGGTTACTATTTATTGATATACATATATTGATAATGACATTGTATTAGATAACAATGGAAATCAGTAAATGCATATGAAAATATTTATTTTGAAGGTTTGATTTTATTCTGTTATTGTTATTTATGTCTGTGACATAAATGACAGTTTCCTCTGAATGCCAGTAGTTTTTTCTAAAGGTATCATTACAATTTAGAAAATAATAAAAATGATGGAAATTTTCTTAAAAACTGGTTAAAGTTTTTTGCAGTGTAACTTATGGTTATTGTTAACTGAAGCATGCCATTCATTGCTGAAAACAATGTTTCATAATTTTGCATTTAAAATTTATTGTATAAATAAAATCACTATAATGTTAAATGTATTTCTTTAACCTAAGAACTTTTATCTGCATCTAACTTATTTATAATAGCTTATACATCAGACTATGAAATATTTTGATAGAAAACATGATGAAAGATTTTATGTGCATTAAAAATTAATATAATAATGAATTGTATTTTCATCATAATTGAAGAAAAGAATATGTTTAGGCTTAAATTTTAGTGATTTTTTGTTTTGGTACTTTCAGAGTGTCAAAATTGTCATCCACATAATCAAAATAATTCTTTTTTTACACTCAAGAAATTTTAAGGGATTTAATTCAAAATATTCTTGTTGTTGCAGTACTGGGAGTTGAACCCATTGGACTCATGCTTGCATGCTTTGCAAGTGTTGGACCACTGAGAGGCACGTCCAGCACATTTTTTCACTTTTTGAGACAGGGTCTTACTAAATTATGCAGACTGCCTCTGGTCTCGAACTTGTGATCCCCTATCTCTGCCTCCTGAGTCCCTGGGATTACAGATGTGGGCACCTGGCTCAAAATACTCTTAATAAGATGTGATAAAGGGATTGCTAATGTGATGTTATCCCTTTAGTCATAATTATAACAGAGAATGTTACACGAAGAAAAATTGGTCAGGACATGAGTAATAATGCAGTATTGACAGCCAAGCTGCTTTTTTTTTTTTTGATGATTTTAATTTTCTCAGATTTAAGTAGAGAAGTATAAAAATGCCAACACCCACTTTGTTACTACTCATCTAAAAGCTTCTTATCTAATGGGTTATGCATTAATTCTTTTTAACTGACTTAAACATTATCCACATCTTAGTATAATTATATGTCCATAATGTCTCTGTTCACTGTGGGGGCAAAGTTAAGAAAAGAGTCACTGCAGGTGCACAAATTCCAGAAAGCAATCAGAGCTTTGATACATGAGCTGGAAAGTCCCAATGGTAAAGCTGAAGAGAGGTGCCAAGAATAGGAGGGTGGCATTGAAGGGGTCTGAATCAGTGGAGGGGCAGAAGAATGCCTGGCAGATACTCAAGAATAACATATTACAACTTTGAACACAAAATAAAGTCTTATAAGTTCACATATTCTCTGCACATGTTTATGGGTTAAGAGTCTCTGTTCATAATATCTTACTGTTCTCCAACTCTTCTTGTTTATTGACTTATTTGATAGTCAAATGGCCATTTTTCTTCTCAGTCAACAATCACAAATACAAGAATCAGTCTTAGTTAATTGAGAGGGACACAGAAAATCTCCATATACGACATCTATTGGCAAAGTTGTGCCTTTGTGAGATAACTAGAAATCAAGTCTCCTGGTTCCAGTGATCACTATAAACATTATCTGTATTAAGTTGATCTCTTGATATGATTTCCCCTTTATATGGAAGTAAATTTACCATGGAAAGTTTTCAGAAACATATGAAGCATTAATACAGGAAATAGGGTTAGAATGCAGGGGCCCAGGTCTTTTAATGATTAATGTTTACTAATCATTAGTGTTTACTCATAGCTGTTTACTGTCACTAGGCCTTCCTTTGAATTAAGTTCTTTAAAAACAGGAATGCTAATCTACATCAAAATTCCAATGACTTATTTCACAAATATAGAAGAACAATCCTAAAACTTACAGGAAAGCACAGATAACCCCATACAGCCAAAACAATCCTAAGTAGCAAAAGCAGTGCAGGAGGCATCATGATATCTGACATCACACTACATTAGAAGGCCATAGTAGCAAAAAAAAAAAAAAAAAAAAAAAAAAAAAAAAAAAAAAAAAAAAAAAAAAAAAAAAAAAAAAAAAAAAAAAAAAAAAAAAAAAAAAAAAAAAAAAAAAAAAAAAAAAAAAAAAAAAAAAAAAAAAA
>VMDO01040012.1:0-12247 GCA_007922755.1 Pedetes capensis
TCACTGAAAGCTTGAAGCAACCTGGGCTACATAGTTCCAGGCCAGCCTGGGGCTACGTAGAGAGACCGTCTCAAAAATCAAAGCAAAACAAAAACCCAACCAACCAATAAAAAAACAGAGGAGCATCCTGAAAGATTACAAGTGTAGGGAAGAATAAATATTTTAATAAAATTAATTTTTCCACAGGAAGCTGTGGAAATTTTGGGGGCCTATAACTGAGCAGTCCAAAATGGTAGTTTGTTTAAATTAATTAAGTAAAATTTAAAATTCAATCATAAATAGACACATTTGAAGGGTTCACTATGGTGAACAGCACAGCAAATGTTCATTACAGAGGCAGAAGTTTCCACTACCTCCGAAAGTTTGTAGGACAGCAGTCAATGAGTCACGGCAAGGGCATGTGAACCTTGATAAACAGCCCTCTGTCCTCTGTCATTTCCAGTAAATAGTTTCACTCGTCCATTTTGTGTCCCTGTATCAGACTTCCTGAGAACTGGGTAATTTATAAACAGCAAGGGTATACTTAGATCCCAGTTCCGGATCTGGGAAGTCTAAGAACATGGAGCTGGCATCTGGTGGGGGTCTTTGTGTAGCATCATCTCATGGCAGGAGACAGACATACAAGAGAGTTTAAATGCAAGAGAGAGCCAGACTCCCTTGTTTTAGGAACCTGCTCCTTCTACAATAGCACTAGTCCATTATCATGAATCCTCTTAAAGTTCCACCTTTCAACACTGTTGCATTAGGGATTAAGTGTCCACTGTTATCAGGGATGTAGGTCCTGGAGACAATTGCAGCAAAACCTCCAACCATGTGGTTAGCAATAAAAGAATTTATGCTTGACGCAGAAGTTACAGTAGAGGACATAGACGAACTTTATTAAAAGACAGCACACCTTCGAGAAATGAAGGTGGGCAACAGCAAAGAGCTACTGCTCCTGCTCTTGCTGCATACAGCTAAGGTCAAATGTGATTTTTATAGTGAAGTTTGAGCCCCTTGAGGGAAGGAAAGAAGCATTTCACACCTGGAGTCTATGCCTGGAATGGATTAATGGACTCCCCAGAGTCTTCAAAGGAATGGGCTCAGAGGCAGACATTTCAAAAGGTTAAGAATCTAGGCAGCTATGAATCTTGATAAGGGAGCAGAGCCCACAAAACACCGTCGTTTTCGATTGCTGAGCGGGGTGCATGTCTTACACAGTCCATCACCCTTCACGGCTGAATGCAGGGTTATTTTTAATCTTCTTCTTCCTCCTTTGGCCTAGTGAAAGCTAAACTAACCTACTTACCATCCATCACATGAACTCTGGGCAACACATTCAAATCATAGCAACATCTGTGTGTCAGTCTACGAGCCCATGCCAAATGGAAAAAAATTAACCCTCAGGCACAGAGACTTGAGTGTGGTTCCAGAGCGCATCCTTCCAGACTCTCACACTGCCTGGCTTTTCCAAACCCAAGCAAGGTTACAGGGTGCAGCTCTGTGGTAGCACATGCTTGTCTCACGTCTAGTCTAGGGGAAAATTGTCTGGCTGTGGGTCCCGAGGAAAACAAAAGTATCCCCAAGACACACACACACACACACACACACACACACACACACACACTCTTGTCTCAGAGATTTTGCAAAAAAAAAGTGAGAGGGACCTTCGAAGAAGCCAATTCCATTTGGTGCTGACTAGGAACTGTTAGGATTTTATTTAAGTCAGAATATGACAACTTCATGATTGTTCCATCATAATTCTGGCTTGATGCGAGATAGATGGCCTTATTTGCTGAACCCTAGGGCTTTTTTGAGGTGCCTAATGAACTTCATAGGAGAGGAAACAAAGCTAAAATGAGATTTTCGTAGTTATGGATTATTTTTATTTTTAAACATTCTTGTTACCAATTTTGTATTATATTGATAAGTTGTAATCATATATATCCATTGGGTACAAATTGATGTTATGATTTATGAACATATTTGGGAATAACTAAATCAAGTTAATTAACTTATTCATCAACTCAAACACATTTTTTGTGATGGGAACATTTACTCTTTTTTAAAAATTCCAAAATAGATATTTATTAAGGATTGTTGTTGTTGTTGTTAGGTGCCTCATAGGGTTTTCAATGGCTATTTCGGGATTGCCTTGGGAGGGGGTTGCCATGTCATTCTCCCATTTTGCGGTGCTGGGAATCGAACTCAGGACCTCAGAGACTGCAGAGCAGTGCTCTACCAACTGAGCTAAATCCCAGCCCTTATTAAGGATTAGTTTCTATATAAAAATCACCATTTGTTCTCACTGGTGTTTGTCTGTTGTTGTTTTTGTTTTTGACAAACAGTTCTTTTGTGGTTCCTGTGTGCCCCAATGCTGTAAAAACCATAGCTCCTTTTAGCACCAGGAAGAACCGTTGAGGCAGTGAGAAGGGCTCACCTCTCCCCCTCCAGGGAGTTTCTGTCTTAGGTGGCTTCTTAGGTTGGAAAGGTATTCTTGAAGAAAACTGCTCATAATCATGTAGAAGAATGCAAATGCAGTCATGGATGGTCAATTGTGCTGGTCAACGGCTTAAAAAGGCATGCTAGTGGATTTCAACTATGTAAGAAAAAACTGGCAAAAGACAGACCAGGGTTTCTAGTGACAGTGGTGTGCAAGCCACCCACCAGTTTACTTTTTTTTTTTTTTTTATGCTAGGACTGAGGGCCTGTGATCCAATCATATGGGAGGCTGAGGCAGGATGGTGAGTTCAAGGCCAGCATGGGCTACATAATGAGACTTTATCTCAAAAACAAACAAACAAAAAAAGTGGCTGGGTGGGTGGGGGACCCTCCATAATTTCCAAACTGTGCAAGGTCCTTAAAATATCCAAAACATCACTCCATAAGATTCCCCTAAGTATTTGTGCAACCCTATGAACAACAGAGAAGCACTGACACTAGTGTTTCCTCTGTTGTACAGAGGGTCGCTATGAGTCGGATACCGACTCGACAGCACCTAACAACAACAACAACAACAAGTATTTGTGCTGCTTCTACAAAGCAAGGTGTGTCCTGTTCCTCCAGCCTGGTGGGAGAGAAAACAAAAACAAAAAACCCTAGAACTTGATTTATTAGTGACGTTAATTGGTTTTTATCACACTGAAATGAAGGTGTACAATCTGTGCTGTTGAGAAATTTGAAGATTTGGAAGGAGGATCGGTATTTATGGCTCCATTAAAATAGCCCCATGCTGGCCTCCAAAAAGATTTTTATAAAACCAAGGCCGCCCCCTGCAGACCAGGACTGAACTGGCCCGTTCTGGGAGATGCGCTGGCTTGATTGACAATAATTTGGGGTTGCTGGTAAGCGAGTGGCAGGCTCTGGGCATAGCACCTTCCTCTCTGTGTACACCCTGTGAGTGACATCCATGGTGGTGCTGTAGCTGACCATGAAGAGGCGAGTGTGCTGAGGGGTTCTTCTCCAGGCACCCCCGCCCCGGAAAGTTGAGCAGCACTGCCTGGAAGATGTGCAGTACCCAGCCGTGGTACCTCTTGAGGGCCTTACGGGCCTTGGGGGTGTTGGCGAGGATGGGGCTGGAGTGGGTCTCGCTCTGCTCCCCCTCACAGATGCTCTGGAGAAGGACCAGGATGAAGCAAAGGCCTCTTTTCAATTACATTCGAGTCAGCACGGCCCCTACTTTGGGCCATTCTGCTCCATACATTGCCTTCTCTATCTCCAAAATACTCTGCTGGGGCCAGAACTTGGCCTCGCTGGCTTTGATTTTTGTGGTTTCCACTTAAGGCTGCCTTGAGGGCATAAACACTGGGACCCACGGCAATCGAATAAGGACAACAGGTGGAACGCCACCTCCAAGAAGGGCCCGGGCTTGATCTGCTTGTTAGCCGGCCTCAGCAGGTGCTCAGCCAGTAACGCTATTTTCATGAGTCCCAACCCCAGCCGGTGCAGCGGGCGGGTAGGCAGCGCCAGCATGGTCACTGCCATTCTCCGCATTGTTGGTACTGCCACCCTCCGCAAGCTCCCAGGACACCAGTGTCAGCATTGCTGCCTGTGGTGTACCCTAGTAGCCCAGCGCTCCTCTCCTAACAGTTTTAAAATGTGCAGTTCCACCAGTACATGCACTGTGCAATAGGTTAAAAAAAAAAAAGAAGAAAGAAAGAAAAAAGAAAAAAAGAAAAAAAGAAAAGAAAAGAAAAGGATTCCCCGTCTGTGGTGTTGCATCCTTTGGGACTCTTTTCATTCCCCACCCTAGCGCCTGTAATTACTATTTTACTCTCTGCGTCATTGTTCAACGGTTTGAGATTCCACATATGACTGACTTCACCTAGCATAATGTTCTGCATGGAATATTTTTCAAGTTTCCATTGAACAAATCAATGACTTTAACCTGTAAATGCAATGCAATGCATTTGTATTGTTTTTAAGATAATTCCAGAATTAACAGGAAAAAATCAAACTGGCAGTGCCTGGGAGTGCCTAGTGGTACGGAGAGTGACATTATGCTCATGCGAGTCACATTGTCTCTTTGTGACCCTGCAGCCTCCCACGGCAATAATGTCAGAAGTCTACATTTGAGGATTTGGGGGAACAGGAAGCTAGGGACAAAAGCCTCTGTCCATGCAGTTCCTTCCTTTCCAACGGATCTGCAGTCCTGGTTGAAGGGCTCATTCCAAACTCATCCAGTAGGTGGCGCATGGCACTGCAGTGTGGCTCCAGAGGAGACATCTTGTGCTGGTCCTTCCAGCTTCCATTTTCTCCTGCTTACCAAGGGGTGTCTGTAGGGGTATTCCTCCCTTCTTGCTAGCTGTCCTATGTTTTACACTCCTACAATTGTGCACAACCGCTTATAGCCATGGGGAGTAGATTTCTTCCATTCTTTCTATCCTCTGAAGAAAACAGCTTTGTAATACAATTTCCTTTCCCTTTCACTGTTAATAAATGACATTTATGGAAGGCTAAAGAGAGAATTGTTTAGTTCAATGTTTCTATTACTTTAGCACATATTTCCCCCTGCAAAAAGAGGCCATGGGTTCCTAAGTGTCTTTGGATTCCTGGGGTGCCCATACTCATACACTCCCTGAACCCTGCCTTTGAGCCAAAAAAAGCTTTGACCTAAAAGTTTCTCTTGGAAAAGAACTGAATTGTTGGGGCTCAAAAGGTTGCAGCGTCTGCCATTGAACAGCTAAGAGACTTGCTACCATCAAGAAGGTATTTTGGATTTTTGAAAACACATAGGATTGCCAAACATTATTTCTTCTTTCCTTTTTTCTTTCCCCAGTACTAGGGAGTTGAACCAGGGCCTCACACATGCTTTTTGCAAGCTCTCAACCACTGAGCCAACTCCCAGCACATTTTTCACTTTGTATTTTGAGATAGTGTCCCGCTGAGTTACTCAGACTGCCTCTAGACTTAAACTTGTGATCCTCTTGCCTCTACCTCCCGAATCGCTGGGAAACAGTATGCTTAAGGATCCATAAAAACTTATTTTTTTTGTACCCCAATACCCACATGTAGCCTCACCTGCCGCAGCACAGAAAGGTCCACGATGTTTCTGAATTCAGATGAGACATAGAGTGCAGAGTGCATCTAGGTAGAGTTTCTTGTAAAGCCATGGTACACTCCAAAGGAATAAAAGCACCAATAGCTGAGATACTGTGAGTTATTGCATAGGGAAAGTCTAAGGTACTCTTGTAGTTTAGTTTGTGTCTCTGGGAGAGAAGGGTCCTACATCTGCGGTCTTTGTTTTGTAAACTGGATTAATGGAATTGTTGGTACATTTTAAAAGAATGTGGCCATAGGTAGACATCCCAGAATGGTGTGCCTTTGTTTATAACCTAGGAACTCAGGCAGTCATTAATCTTGGATAAGGCCTGTGCCCATTGGAATAATGCCTAGGTGGTTTTTAAGGGTTGTCCTTCAGGAATCCTGGGACGTAGTGTCCCAGTGGCTGGAAGCAGCAAACAGATTTTCAATCTTTCTTTTATCTGTGGGCTGTTTAACCTTTGGTAAGGATCATGAAGTTTCCTTTTTCTCCCTGCCTGTTCATGTCTATACCTAACAAGGGCCTTATGAGTAACAGGAGCCTTATGAGTAAGACAAATGGGGAGTGAGAGTTCCCACTGCTCCCTACCCACAAGGGTATGGAGAGTTGATAGCCTCCCGAGTGTCGGGGTGCAGATACTGGGAGCCAGGGATTTTAGGCCTAGGCTCAATATTATTGTAAATGCTCAGAAGAGTATATTGGTTAGGCATTCTGCTACATCTTTGGTCGTAGGCTCCCCCAGTTGCCCCTTTTTCTTTCTATGCCCTGATTGAAAATCACAGATGGCTTGACTGCTCTGTGACCTGGGCAGCTGTAGGTTTTTACCAGTAGACTTGAGCCCAAGCCAGGACCTTGGACATTCCTATACACCAATATACGTGTTTAGGTTGTTGCCCAGTGCTCAGCCAAAATTCCTTAAGCCCTCATACTAGAGGGTGCTATGCAGGAAGAATTGCAGCCACCCACCTGCTCACTGAGCCATGTGCAGTATGAATATCAATGTGAGCCTCTTCTGGGACGAAGGCTTTGATCCAGTGCTGTGTTTCCCTAATAGATAATACCCTTACAAACACTGTACTTACTAGAAGGAAGCAGAGAATTAAAATCACTTCTACACTCATCCAGGAAGGATGATAGGACTCTGTGAGACCACCCCTAGCAATTGAATGGACATTGTTCAGTAGATTCTGCTCCCTTACAAGACCAGCTGCCTGGATTCCTAACCTTGGAATGCCTACCTGTGAGCCCAGTTCCTTTGAAGACACTGGGAATCCATTAACCCATTCTAGGCACAGGCCCCAAGTATAAAAACATTTCTTTCCTTCCCTCCCTCCCAAGGCTCAAACCTCGATATAAAGATCACAGATGACTCTCTACTGCCTGTCTTCGCATCTTGAAGGTACCCTATCTTTAATAATCTATGTCTATATTCTCTATCTTTAATAATAAACTATGTCTACTGCTTTTGTTGTTAGGTGCCATCAAGTTGGTGTCCCACTCAGTGACCCTACATACAACAGGCAAAACAGTATTGTTAGTGCTTCTCTGCTAGTCATAGGGTTTTCAATGGCTGATTGTTTTTTGGGAGTGGGTTGTTGGCTCCTTCTCCCAAGCCTACAGCACCTGGTGTTCTCAGGCGGTCTCCCATCCAAGTACTAACCAGGCCAGAGCCTGCTTAGTTTCCGAGATCTGACGGGATCAGATGCCACAGTCATATGGCTTCAGGCTAAACTACGTCTATACTCACTACTAGAATTTCTGTCCTGAATAACATTGAAGTAACCCAGAGGACAAAGCCAATGATGTGCAGTACATATGGGTTGTGAACACCTGGAGAACAAGAGCTGTATCATTTTTATCTACACAGCACTATGGACTTTTCATACAGGGTTTAATGAATGTAATACATCATGATGCGATGATGTCATACACCACCCACCCACGAAGCCTTCCTCAACTCTGCCACCTTTCCTAGACTGAAAATGATTTCTCCATTCTCAGAACCTCTGATGCTCTGATGGCTCCAATCACGTGGGACCTTGCAGAACAAATCGGTCATGCATTTCTCTTAATTATCCAAACTGTACCAGGTCTTCTCCCTGCCGCAACAGGCAGGTTCTGAAAGACAGCAATTGTATTATTATTCCATGTGACTTTTGGGAACACATTAAACATTAATAACCTTCTGTTGAGGGAAGGTGAAAACATGAAACTTGAAAGCATCTTACCTTAATTTGTGCTTGAGAGCACAGTCATGCTAGTGGGACATGGTGCACTCTTAGAATCCCAGCACTTGGGAGCCTGAGGCAGGAGGATCACACATTCAAGGCCAGCATGGGCTACACAGTGAGATTCTGTCTCAAAGAAAAAAGCAACCAACCAAACAAAAAACCCAAAAGATAATCCCAGCACTCAGGAGGCAGACGTAGGAGGGTGGTGAATTTAAGGATGGCCTGGGCTTTATGGTGACAGCCTGTCTTTGAAAAAACTGAGGAAATAAAAGAATACAGTCATGCTTCACTTAAGGATAGGGATGCATTCTGGAAAACGCATCATTAGGCCATTTCATGTGTGCATATCATGGAGTATATGTACACAAACGAAGACAGCAGCCACATCTCTGGGTGTATCTTATGAGACCACCATGCCTGTGGTAACTCATTTACCAAGCATTGTTATGTGGTGCAAGATTGTGCTTAATTCCCACTTGTAATTTAAGTACTGATCTTTGAAGCCATAGGGTTATCTGTAAAGTCCATCTGGATAATTATAGTTACTAAGTGTTTTGGGTTTGTTTGTTTGCAGTACTGGAGTTTGAACCCAGGACCTCACACCTGTATGCTTTTGCAAGTGCTGAACCACTGAACTACACGCCCAGCCCATTTTTTTAACTTTTTAAGACAGGGTCTTGCTAAATTACGCAGACTGCCTCTGGTCTCAAACTTGCAATCCTCCTGCCACTACCTCCCGAGTTGCTGGGATTACAGGTGTGCCACCATGCCCAGTTACTTACTAAGTTATTTTAGGACCCTGGGGTTCAACCCCCAGCACCACAAGAATGGGAGAAGGACTCTCAAGCAATAGCAAAACAATCAGCCATTGAAAACCCTATGAATAGCACTGACATAGTGCCAGGCATGGCACAGTGTCAGGGACTGTTTTGTTCTGTTGTACATAGGGTCACCATGAATCAGGCCTGACTTGATGACACCTAACAACAAGTTATTTTGAGGTTGTAAAATACCCAGTGCTGTCACTGATGTTGACGGAGATCCCAGAAAATGTCATCTAGTGTATTACAGTTGTTGTTGTTAGGTGTTGTCGAGTCTGACTCATAGCGACCCTATATACAGCAGATTGAAACACTCCCCAATTCTGTCCCAGGCACATGATCTTATTTATGTTTAAGCAGACACTGTTGTCAGACACAGTGCAGACACTGCTGCAGTGTCTGTGCAGTGTCTGTGTTGCAGGCAGTGTTGCAGACACTGTGTCAATCCATCTGGTGGAGGGTTTTCCTTTTTTTTTCCCATTGACCTACCACTCTCCCAAACATGATGTCTTTTTCCAGGGATTGGTCCCTCCTGACTACATGTCCAAAGTATGTAAGATGCAGTCTAGCCATCCTTGCTTCCAAGGAGCAGTCTAGTTGCACTTCTTCTAGAACAGATCCTTTGGTTCTTTTGGCAGTCCAACACTGCCTGGTTTAAAGTTGAGAAGGGTGTGTGTCAAAGCAAACAGTGGCAGGCCTGAGGGACAGAAAAATGCTTGCTACCTGAAATTCATTTAAATTCTGACTTTCTTTTCTCCAGGTTTCTACCTCTGTGTGAAATAGTACCTTCCTTCTGGTAATTGTTAGGCAATCAGATGTTACATTTTGATCACAGTGAGTTACGTGCTTTTCTTCTTTTTCACCTTAAATTAAAAGAGGGGAGATGCAAATCGCGCCTTCATCTTAGGCAGTTCCAGCTCTCAGCCAGCTGCAACTGGTTCGAGTGCCTGTGACTTTAAAAGTGCCTGGGGAACTTTTTAGGAAGCAAGCTACAGAAGACAAAAGGGTGACTCGGGTTTGGGTCTGGAAGTGTTTTCCCGCAAGGAATCATAATCTCGTTTCTCTTCCGCACTTTTACAAGGTGTGCTCGCACTCTTACAAGGTGTGCTCCTGAGAGGGTCCATAGATTCCCTATACCCTGCAAGCCTTTAATCTGGTTGTCAATCAAGATGTCTCCACCAATGGATGGGAATAAATTGCAGCTGGGCCAATCAGACTCTGTCTCTGGGGCTTCTGAGCGAAGAGGCGGAAGAATCAGAAGGAAAGGGGAAAATAGGTTGTGGAAGGGCAGATTGGTACATTTTAGCAGCGCATCCTGTGAACCGGTCCATTACATGCAGCTATCTGAATGCTGGCTCTTTACTTCCAATAATTTCCTTTTTTTGTCACTGTAACAGGAATTAACATAGATCTTCTCGACCAACACTCGTATAAAAGACTCCACTTTTAGCAGGTCACTCCGTTCCCCAACAAAAGACTATGCTTCCCAGCATCTGTTACAGACCGGAAGTAGGGAACAACTTTCTGTTCCTAGTGGGCGAGGTAGCCTGCTCGGTGGGCAGACTGCATAGCCTTTCACTGGATTTTGGCCTCCTTTATGCTTTGTTTTATGAAATACTGGTACAGAGGGTCCTCCTGCTCAGAAAATAATTCAAGGTCTTGGAGTGTTTATCTAGGGCTTGCTTACAATAGTAACTAAGTGGGGGAAAACCACATCTGTGTCACAGCGATTCCACTCCTAGGTGTGTTGTGGAATGTGCCAGAATTCACATGGCATGACTGGTTTCCTAACAGTCAGAACACAGAAACAACCCAAGTTGTTCATCCACAGATAAGTTGTGGTAAAATGGCATATCGAATTGTTGATGAAGCAATTGAGAAAGCCAAGAATTCAGGCGCATGCCTGCGATCCCAGCAACTCGGGAGGCAGAGGGAGGAGGATCACCAGTTTGAGGCCAGAGGCAGCCTGCTCAACTTAGCCAGACCTTGCCTCAAAATAGAAAATGAAGAAGGGCCTAAGAGTGTGGCTCAGCCATAGAGCACTCGCCTAGCAAGTGCGAGACCCTGGGTTCAACCTCCCAGTACTACAAAGCAATGAATACGTGAACTAGAGCCAGGCAATACCCTGCGTTACAGTCACAGACACAAACTACCATGTCATGTAGCCCAGGAAAAAGACCGTGCTGCTAGAGGCCGCAGTAGTAGTTTCCTACAAGAGAGGGTAAGGGGGAAATTTTTTATAAGTTATTTAATGAATAATACCCTCCTTGACTCCCCCCAAAAGCATGGAAGGAGTTGTGGGGAAGTCTATACTTCACTGAGTTGTACAACATCTATTTGGTGATCTAGATAATATCTGAATTACATTTGTTGCTGTTGTTAGGTGCCATGGAGCCATGTTCGACTCATAGTGACCCTTAGGGTTTTCCGTGGCTGGTTGTTTCAAGATTGCCTCAGGAGTGGATGGTCATGTCCTTCTCCCATTTTTGTGGTGCTGGGAATGGAACCTGGGACCTCAGAGACTGCAGAGAGGCGCTCTACCAACTAAGCTAAATTCCAGCCCTAATTACATGTAAGTGGTGGGAAAAGAGTTTACGGTCTTTATTAATACCTTATAGTTCCTGTGTGGGCTGGGATTTAGCTCAGTGGGTAGAGCGCTGCGCTGCAGTCTCTGAGACCCTGAGTTCAATTCCCAGCACCGCAAAAATGGGAGAAGGGCCTGGCAATCCACTCCCAAGGCAATCCCGAAGCACTCAGCCATTGAAAACCCTATGAGGGTCGCTATGAGTCGGATACCGACTTGACGGCACCTAACAACAACAACAACAATAGTTCCTGTGGCAGATTGTATTTTACAAAATGGCCTCATTCATATCTCCCATCCCCCATCCTCTTCTTACAAGGTGACAAGTCCTCTGGGAGGATTTGTGACTAGGATGCAAGTGAAGCCATGTTGTTTCCAAGTCAGGTTAAGATAATTTCCACCTAGTTCTTTGGAGACTCTTTCTCTTGGAACCCTGCTGCTTTGCTGTAAGTCCAGGCTACATGTAGAGGCCACATGGTGTGTTTCAGTCTATAGCTGTAGTTGAAGCCTCAGACAACAGCCAGAGTCAACTATGAGACATCTCAGTGAGGAAGCTTTCGAGATGAACTGAGTGCCAACCACTAGCTCTCTGCAACTGTATAGAAGCTCCTATTAATCAAGTCCCCAAACCACAAGACAGTATAATAAAAAGATGGTTGTTTTAACCATTAGGTTTGGGGGCAATTTGTTGTTCAGCATTGAGCAACTGAAACTGGATAAGCCTACTTGTATTTCAAGAGTTGGCTCCAAGTTTCCACCTCTGGAAAGACTTCTCTGACCCTTAGGCCTGGGTGATACGACCTTCATTGGGGCCCTCACAGTCCTCTGTGCTTCCCTTCATTATGTGCTTGTTGTTATTGTTGTTAGGTGCCGTCGAGTCGAGTCTGACTCGTAGCGACCCTATGTACAGCAGATGGAAACACTTGCCGATTCTGTGCCAGGCAAACCATCTTATTTATGTTTAAGCCCATTGTTGCAGACACTGTGTCAATCCATCTGGTGGAGGGTTTTCCTCTTTTGCATTGACCTGCCACTCTCCCAAACATGATGTCCTTCTCCAGGGATTGTTCTCTCCTGACTACATGTCCAA
>VMDO01040013.1:0-12329 GCA_007922755.1 Pedetes capensis
ACATGCGTGCAGATACATATAAAAGGATATATATTTCCTAACCCACAAAAACAGTGATAATCCAACAGTAATGGTTTATATAATGAATTCCCAGATTGTGATCACTAAATATAATTTTCCCTTAAAATGTTTTAAATCAGTTTGAAAAAAGCATCAATTTATAATAGATATAAAATAATAGATAAAATAGATTCTCAGATGAGTAACCTATGAGATAGACCTGGAACTATGTTTTCTTTTTCTTCAACTAGAAAGTAAGAAGCCTCCCAATTCTAAGAGACATGTAATGGAAGGATGTAATGCTCAATGTGATGGGACTGTTATGGGCTAACAATGGGACAATTTGATCCTCAAAGAGAATAATGAATGCAATTGATTTTCAAATCTTTATGTAAAAACTTTTAAGTTTGATCATAATCATTAATAGATGGAAACACAACACACCCTTGTTTGGTTATCATTGAAAATAAGTAGGACTCCAAGTCCTTTCTCTGAAAATTGGCAGTTACAAGAAAAGGTTAATCACGTCTCCACCCCCCCAACCCCACCAGTTTCCTTTCCTCTTATTTCTCTACATTTCAATGTGGCCTGCAGCACTACCACTGTAACAACAGATCCCCTTCATATCTCAGAAGCTAAGCAGGGTCAGGCCTGGTTAGTACTTGGATGGGAGACCATCTGGAAACACCAGGTTCTGTAGGCATGGGAGAATGACTTGGCAACCCACTCTCAAAAAACAATCAGCCATTAAAAACCCTATGAATAGCAGAGAAACACTGATAATAGTATTTCACTCGTTGTACATAGTGTTTCTATGAGTCAGACACCTACTCCACGGTACTTAACAACAACAACAACAACATTTCAATGTACTCAAGTAGTCCTTGTTAATGGAAACAGCTATATATTGTATAACCCTGAATACAATCCTCAGCCTTTCAACAGTTTTAGATGGTTACAAAATCAGATGTGAATTAGAATCGTGTGTAGATTGGAGCTCTCCATCAGTAATCCAATCTACTTGTGATTCAAATCTGCATTTGAGTTTTTAGCCCTCTAAAACTGTTGGAGCTGGATTTTAGTTCAGTTGGTAGAGTGCTTCCTCTACACTCTCTGAGACCCTGAGCTTGATCCCCAGTAATGCAAAAATGAGAAAAGGTCCTTCCTGACAGCCCACTCCCAAAACAATCCAGAAACCATTTGCCATCAAAAACCCATATGAGTAGCAGAGAAGTGCTGATATAGTGCCAAGCATGGCACAGTGTCCAGGAGTGTTTCCTTTTGTTGTACACAGAGTCTCTATGAGTCAGACCTGACTCAGCCACATCTAAAAACAACAACACAAAGCTACTGAAGGAATGAAGATTAAAGAATATACAGACATTTGAGGAATCCAGCCCTAAATAAAAATAAATAAATTTTCTTAAAGATTCCAAGATAGCAACCTCAGAGAATTAAGCCAAGAATGGAGTCTTACAGAATATGGGCTGTGTGTGACTGTGAGGGCTGTTATACCCATAACATAGGCCCTACAAATTTATTTTTTAAAAAGTAAAGCAGAAGTATTCATGCTATTAAATGTGAAAAATAACAAAACTAGAAAAATTTCCATATAACAATGAAATAATAGATTCAATCCATAATAATGATAAGTTTAATGAAAAATAGATGAAAAGTTGATGGGCAGCTTATAATAGAAATCGTACTGTTATGACCTGTTTTTCCTTAGCATCTGAAAAGTAGGGAATCCAAGTATGGTTGGATGTAGTACAGTAGGAAGTGAGCATGCACACAAAATATCTTTGTGAAAAATAAGACAGGAACCTAAATCTGAAGAGGCCTTTGTTTCCTAGCTCCATTTATAGAAAAGTAGTGAAGGAGAGAGGGAGAGGAAGAGAAGGGAAGCAGACAGAGAGAAGGAGATGGAGAAGAGGAGAAAAATATTCACACAATTAATCAAATCTACCAATGGGAACAAATGCCCTAATATCTTTAAGATTTAAAACTCTTTTTTCATCTGGATGTGTTTGTGTGTGCTAGCTTTGAATTTTAGTTGCCAAAGGAATAAGTAAATTATGAAATAGAGACTCATAAGAATCTAAACCAAAATTTGGGCTCAATATTAAGCTTGATCCTAGTACTTATTTGTTCACTCATCTATCAATACATTTTTCAAAAATTATTTAGCATTCACTTTATGTTCTCTGTGATCTTTCCCTTATGTCTACAAAGATGAAAAGTAAACAAATAATGGGTGTGGTGACAAGTCAAGAAAATACATAATTGCAACTAAATATGAAATTCTTCATATACAAAATAGTAAAATTTTTTCTTCTCTATTTTTGTAGATTCAAATGTGTTTAAAAGACAGATCCACCATATAAAATTTATAGAGCCCTTTGTTTCTTATTTGAAGTAGATCATTAAAAGAGAGGGAAATTCTAAGTATAAATTTAGTATTCAATAATTCCAATGAATTGTTTATAAATATCATTAGTATAATGTTATGGATAAAACAGTCATGGAGATACATTGATAATTATAAAATTGAGTAGTAGTGTATTGGATATATGACAGCTTATTGCACTACACTCTTTGGTTTTGTGTGAATTAATATTTTCATAAAATTCGTAAAAGGAAAGTGAGCAATAAAAGCTATTATACAATCACTTAGTGGAAAAAAAGACATACTGAATGATGGTTTGAAAAAAGTGATAAGATTTTAGTAGCTACTTTCTTGTTGTTGTTGGGTGCCGTCGAGTCGGCATCCGACTCATAGTGACCCTCATAGGGTTTTCAATGGCAGACTGTTTCGGGATTGACTTGGGAGTGGATTGCCAGGTCCTTCTCCCATTTTTGCGGTGCTGGGAATTGAACTTGGGACCTCAGAGACCGCAGTGCAGCGCTCTACCAACTGAGCTAAATCCCAGCCAGCTACTTTCTAGGAAGTCTAAAATCTTTTCTGATCTGGGAAAGAGTACCGTTACTTTTGCTTAGTGCTCACCATTGGCTGAGAGCTGAGGGCATGCTCATTGGCTGCATGATAATGTGTCAGGTCCTCTACAGACTTACCAGGGCAGAAATGTGGTGTGACACTGGTACTTAAAGGTAGACAAGTTTGGGGATGGAAAATGACAGAATGTACAAGTAAATATACCAAGTGGAGGTGATTTTAAGTATGACCAATGCATTTTAAAAAGTCCACTGTGAAGATGAGGACAAAGCATTTATCTGAACACCATGGCAGAATGCCTGAAGGCCCAGTGACTTGGGAGGCTGAGGCAAGAGAACTGCTAGTTTGAAATCAGAGGCAGCCTGTATAACCTAGTGAGACCTTGTTTAAAATAAAAAGTTAATAAAAATGGAGCTGAGGATGTAGCTCAGAGGTAGAGAACTTGCTTAACATGTGCAAGGATGAGGGTTAAATGTTCCCATTATACTGAAAATAAAAAGCGACTTCTAAGGTCCTAGAAGTACAATCATAGTGCTCCTTGGAAGCAAGGATGGCTAGACTGCATCTTAAATATTTTGGACATGTAGTCAGGAGGGACCAATCCCTGGAGAAAGACATGTTTAGGAGAGTGGCAGGTCAATAAAAAAAGGAAAACCCTCCACCAGATGGATTGACATAGTGATTGCAACAATGGGCTTAAACATAAGTAAGATCTTGTGCCTGGCACAGAATCGCGGAGTGTTTCAATTTACTGTGCATAGTGTCGATATGAGATGGATTCAACTTGATGGTACCTAACAACAATAACAACAAGGCCTTTTGTGTTTTAATTCTTATAGATATTTTCCTCACTATCTGGTGGTGGTGGTGGTGGTGGTGGTGGTGTGTGTGTATGTTTGTGTACGTATGTATTTTTAACCACATGGAATCAAGTCCTGAAGAAGGAATAAGTCAAAGGGTCTTTGTCTTAAATTGTTTACCCAAAATGTATGTCTTAAGAAGTGGGAAACATTTTATGAAGTGACCTGAAAATTTAGACCTTAGTTTTAGAGTTGAGCTGGTGAGAGTGTAATGGTAAAGAAAAACATTTATTACAAGTGCTGATTTTAAAGGTATGTGTATTAGCTTGTGCATTGCTGTGGCAAAATACCCAAGAAAAACTACTTGGGGGAGGAAAGATTTGTTTTAGCTCACAGTTTAGAGAATCTCAGTCCAAAATGATGGGAATCACAGCAGCTTAGCTGCAGCAGGGCCTTTGGTGGAGGACTTCACATCACAGCATTAGAAGCAGAAATAGACTGGAACTGGGCCACATAGGCATAGAAACTTCCAGGAGCCCCTTCTGGAGACCTACTTCTGCCAGCCAGGTCCCACCATCCAAAGTTCAATAGCCCCTCAGAACAGTGCCATCAGTTGGGGGTGAAGCATTCAAACACACGACCTCTAGGGGTTTTTGTATTACTTGCGGTGTTACTGTGGCAAAATACCTGACAGAAACAAATTAGTATTTTTGTTGTTAGGTGCCATCAAGTCAGGTCCAACTCATAAGGCCCCTAGGTACAACTGAACGAAACACTCCCTGGTGCCATGCCCGGCACCATGTCAGGGCTTCTCTGCTATTCATAGGGTTTTCAATGACAGATTGTTCTGGGACTGTATGGGGAGTGGGCTGCCAGCCCTTCGCCAATTTTTGTGATGCTGGAATCAAACCCAGGGCCTCAGAGAGCCCAGAGAAGCACTCTACCCATTGAACTAAACCTCAGACCCTTTGGGGAGGAATGATTTATTGGGGCTCATGTCTGAGGGCTTTGGTCCATAGAGGGAAGGCAGGCAAGCATGGTCTGTCATAGAAGACCTCATGTCATGGTGGATTGGAACAGAGAGACCTTACTGGATCCAGAGGCTCACATAAAACCTTTACAGGCCTGCTCTCAGTGACTTGCTTCCACAAAACTAGAGTTCACCTCCCAGGACAGCCTCTCCAGGACAGCCTCCTCAGCCAAATATACAAATGCAGGATCTTTGGAGGACATACTAGATTCAAACCATAACAGAATGTTTCCCAGAAAATTAGGAAGGTAACTTAAGGAGCCCTAATTTCTTCTACTTTGCATATCATTTATGATAGAGAAGTGATTCAAATATGAACAAACAGGTTTCCTAAAGTAAATATTATTTATGCTCATCAACAACACAAAATTTTAAATTATACCTTTCACAGCAAAATGCTTTGTAATTGGTTTTGGTATTAACCCCTTAAGTTATGTACATGAATTATTTCTCAATAAAGGACTTGTGACAATGACATCATGGTGCAACTTTGAAATCTCTGTGAGTCAGGACGCTGAGGCAGGAAGATCACAAGTTTGAGGCCAGAGGCAGGCTGCACAACTTATCAAGACCCTGTCTCAAAATAAAAAATAAAAAAGTAGGGGCTGGGAGTGTAGCTCAGTGCTAGAGCACTTGCCTAGCATTCAACCTCCTAGTACTGAAGACTCTAGGATCCCATGACTTCAACAGTAGACAGATGAGACTTCATGTATCGATAACTGTATGACTCTGTGAATCCTCATGGACATTCCATAGAGCAATATGAAAGAGATCACAAATTGAAATATTGAAAATTATTGTGTTTTAAGGGATTTTATCGAGATTATAATTTAAATACCATAAACTTCACTTGTTTATAGTACACAGCCTGCAGCTGTAGCCCTGTGGCATCTGATCCTGGCAGATCTCGGAAGCTAAGCAGAGTTGGGCCTGGTTAGTACCTGGATGGGAGATCATCTGGTAACACCAGAAGCTGTAGGCTTGGGAGAAGGACCTGGCAACCCCCTCCAAAAAATCAATCTGCCATTGAAAACCCTATGAACAGCAAAGAAGCACTGACAATAGTGTTTCCCCTGTTGTACAGAGGGTCTCTATGAGTTGGATACCGACTCAACGGCACCTAACAACAACAACAACAACATAGTACACAATTCAATACATTTTAGTATATTTACTAAATATTTTTGTAGCCATTTATCCAATGTGATTTTGGAATATTTTCATAATTCCTAAGTGAAACCTTGTATTCAGCAGGAGTCACTGTCTATTCCCATCTTTACCCATTTCTTGAGCAGCCACTAATACTGTCTCTGCAGATTTGCCTGTTTGGGACATTTCATAGAAATGGAGTCATACACTATGTTGTATTTAGTTACTGATACCATCATTTTTGCCTGCAGCCATACCACTGTGGCATCCAATCCTGTCAGATCTCAGAAGCTAAGCAGGGTCAGACCTGGTTAGTACTTGGATGGGATACAGCCTGGTGCTGCAGACTTAGGAAAAGGACCTGGAAACCCACTCCCTAAAGACAATCAGCCATTGCAAACTCTATGAATAACAGAGAAGCACTAACGATAGCATTTTGCCTGTTATACATAGGGTCACTGTGAGTAGGACACCAACTCAACAGCACCTAACAACAACAACCATACATCGTTCTGAGGCTCGTTCCTGTTGTAGCATGAATCAATACTTCAATCTTCTTTATTGGCCAATAGTATTCTATTATATGTATATAGCATATTTTGTTTACTCCTTCAATAGTAAACTATAATTTTACAGGCAAGCTTGAAGCTCTCTGTATCTCTTTCTGATCATAAAACTACTCTTTTCTATAGATTTAATAATTCTCTTCAATTATCACAATCGTTTTCTTGCCTTCGTTATATATTCATCCCTTAAGCAGACAAATAATACATATATAAAAATAGTTGTATTAGTTTTTACTGTATCTTATGTAATTACAATAAGAATAAATGTATCATTTTGTACTATACTTTTCCACTAAACATTATATTTATATGATGCATACTTTTTATTTCTTTGCAGTACTATGTGGTTGAACCAAGGGCTTCATGCATGCTACACAAGTGCTTTACCACTGAGTTGTACTTCTAGTACTCACTCTTTTTTTCTTTTATTTTGAGATAATATCTTGCTAAGTTGTGCAGGCTATCTGTAGCCATGGACTCATGATTCTCCTGCCTCAGCCTCCTGAATTGCTGGGATTACAGGTATGCTGCATAGTGCCCACTAAGATCCATCATTATTTTGCTATAGATTGAATACTGCTAAGTATACTAATATATATTTATAGCAATAATATATTAATATACTATATTATAAATTAATTATAATGCAGTAAAATATTGAATTATATTTATATGCATGTATAATATAATATATAAACATTAAATAAGAACATAGTAATTGCTTTATAGGGCTGGGATTTGGCTCAGTGGGTAGAGCGCTGCGCTGCAGTCTCTGAGGTCCTGAGTTCAATTCCCAGCACCACAAAAGTGGGAGAAGGGCCTGGCAATCCACTCCCAAGGCAATCCCGAAGCACTCAGCCATTGAAAACCCTATGAGGGTCGCTATGAGTCGGATACCGACTCGACGGCACCTAACAACAACAACAACAACAATTGCTTTATACTATGGTTTATAGATACTAGACTTGATCATACTTTTTGCCTAATTTTAACAATATTGCTGTAAACATTTATGTATACACTTTCTGATGCACATGCTCATATATATTTTTAAAGTATGTATATTAGAAATAGAATTTTGAGATGTTTAACGGAAAAATGAAAAATTTACAATCTCTCCAGCAGTGTATGAAATTTTCTGTAGTATTAGATTCTGGGCTGGGATTTAGCTCAGTTGGTAGAGCACTGCACTGCAGTCTCTGAGGACCCGAGTTCAATTCCCAGCACCACAAAAATGGGAGAAGGACCTGGCAATCCACTCCCAAGGCAATCCTGAAAGAGTCAGCCATTGAAAACCCTATGAGGGTCGCCATGAGTCAGACTGGAGGGCACCTAACAACAACAACAAGAACAATTATATTCTAACACTTGCTATCATAACACTCTTTTTTATTATTTTAACGAGAGTATTTACACACAATTTAATGCATAAATCTTGAATAAGTAGATGAGCTTTGAAAAATGAAAACATCTGTGTAACTTATATCTGTATCAGGTTTAGAACATTCCATCACCCCAGGAACTCTCACAACCAATCAATCCCCACCTCATATTCTTTACTGACAATTAGTTTTGAATTTTTATTACATAAGTCAGTTTTGCCTATTTTGAATTTCTTATAAATAGCCTAATAGAGTGTGGAATCTATTGTGCATAACTTATTTTATTCAGCATAATGCCTGAGATGTTCATCCATGTTGTTTTATATAGTAATTCTTCATTCTCTATTTTTTTTGCCAGGTAGAATTTCAGGGTAAAAGTATGCCTAAAATTCTTATCTAGTTTTTTGTTGGAAAACCTTAAGGTGTTTGTTCCCAAATTTTTGTCTGCTAAAAATAAAGCTCCTGTGAATATTGGTAAATATGTCCTTTTGAAGACATGTGTTGATTTACATTGACTAGATCCTTAGAAGTTGTTTTGGGCACATGCATATAAATGTCATGAGAATGGAATAGGTCCTCCAGAGGCAACAGTGTTAAAAGGTACATAGCTGACACGGAAGATTGGTCTCATGATGTTTTCAGACAAATCACAGAGGTTTCCTCAGTCAGTTGGTGTAAATGCAGGAAAGCTAACATCTAAATTCTTCTGGCAGTCACTTAAACAACAAGCCTTGATTTACTCTATGTCCTCCACATACTCTCACAAACTTTTAGATATTTAGACTGGACCCAGTAAGAGACAAGTCTACTATGGTTGTTGTGGTAAAATCCTTAAAAGCAGATTGGACTAAACCACAATAAAAAAAACAATGTGTGCCAGAACATGCTGTTTGATTACATTATTTGGCATTTTATGCCTAGCTACAGTGTTTTAAAACTCTTCTATTACTCCATTTCATTGGAGCTTCTCTGGACATGATTTACATGTTCTGTAAGGAGACAAAATTTTAATTTTTGTTTTTTGGTAGTGTGTGCTTAACACAGAGTAAATACATTTCAGTTAATTTATTTTAATTATGAAGGTGATGGATGTGGAACCAAAATTGATTTAATAGGTTGCATAATGGATATGTGGGCTGGGGTTTAGCTCAGTTGGTAAAGTTCTGCTCCACACTTTTGGAGGACCCAGGTTCAATCCCCAGCACTATAGAAACAGGAGACGGATATGGCAGTCCACTCATTAAAACAATCCCAGAACAATCAGCCATTGAAAATCCTATGAGGGTCACTATGCGTCAGACAACTTGAAAGCACCGAACAACAACAGAATAATGGATATATCAAATGACTTACTATTCTGTAACCCACTAATATGTATAAGTAATTAAAAGTAAATTAATTAATAAAAATTATGAGGTAAAAAACATTTTTATATACAAGTTGAAGATAAAAACATATTTTTATATACAAGTTGAAGACAATGCATATGTGTCTTTCATTTCCAATGTACTCAGATAAAAATAAAATAAAAGCCAGTGTATTTTGTAATGAAAACTCCTTAACCTTTTCACCTTCTCTTAACAATCTTCTAAGCCTGATGGATAAAGAATGGGCAGATTTTCCACAATCAATACATTTAATTACATAGTTGTTTCCATAACTGTGTTCCTCTAATGCCCCATCTAATCCCTTGTCCTTCATGGTGGCCAGCCTGAAGTATGAGAAGCATTAAATGCTTTCCGTGGCAAGTGTTGATAGCACTTACTGCAAACAATAAATCACATGAACCTCTTTCTCCTCTCTTCTTTTTTCCCTCTTAATCATTCCTTTTCATTTTAATTGTTAGTAACTTAATTGTGTTGGTGGTAGCGGGTACTAACAAGAGTCATTTGTTTTAAAATTAGGGCATTATCCTCGTGCTGTAAGATCCTAGTTAAGTTCTCCAGCTCTGGACTATGACTAGGACTTCTCACCCTGCAACATCAGAAATGTCACTCAGCCTCTCTGCTTCAGGGTCATCTTCTGCAATCTCCTCTCAATCGTACTATTCTATAAGTTGTCCTGATGAATGAATGAAAATTTATTTCTAGCAAGGTGGTCCACTAGATAGTCTGGAAAATTCTTCCAGTATAAAATACCAGATAACAGATAAACCAGTAAATATTCACACACACACACACACACACACACACACACACACACACTTTGTTTTGGGTTTGTTATACACACACATTTTCTTTTGGGTTTAGTTTTTTACACACACACACACACACACATATGTATGTATGTATGTATGTATGTATGTATGTATGTATGTATGCCTGCAGCCGTAGCCCTGTGGCATCTGATCCCATCAGATCTCGGAAGCTAAGCAGGGTTGAGCCTGGTTAGTACTTGGATGGGAGACCTCCTGGGAACACCAAGTGCTGTAGGCTTGGGAGACAGACCTGGCATCCCATTCCCAAAAATCAATCCGCCAATGAAAACCCTGTGAACAGCAGAGAAGCACTGCCAATGGTGTTTCACCTGTTGTATGCAGGGTTGCTATGAGTCGGATACTGACTCCAGGGCACCTAACAACAACATGTGTGTGTGTGTATGTGTGTGTGTGTGTGTGTGTGTGTGTATACATATATAAATGTATAAAACTAAACCCAAAAGAAAGTAAGGAGAATTTCCAAGAGGACACTTATGCCACACATAGAAAAATAAAACCTGATTATTGTGCAAACACAAAAAGCTAAAGCTAAGATACTTACTGACTTTTAATATGTGATATTCATCATATGTAAGGAGATATATTTGACAGAGCCAGAGATTAGATGAACTGTTCCTGAAAAGTCCTAATAAATTTTGGGTTGGTGTGAGTGTCAAAGGGAATGGGTCATCCTGGCCAGGATAACAGGAATATAATTGGGTACTTAGAAAAGTAGTCATTTACAAACATTCATACAACTGATTTCAAAGTTTGAACCATAGAATAGCCGTATATTTCAGCATGGTAATATTAGTCATAGCCTGCAGCTGTAGCCCTGTGGCATCCGATCCCGTCAGATCTCAGAAACTAAGCAGGGTCAGGCCTGGTTAGTACCTGGATGAGAGACCGCCTGGGAACACCAGATGCTATAGGCTTGGGAGAAGGACCTGGAAACGCCCTCCCAAAAATTCAATCTGCCATTGAAAACCTTATGAACAGCAGAGAAGCACTGACAATAGTGTTTCCCCTGTTGTACAGAGGGTTGCTATGAGTCGGATACTGACTCAATGGCACCTAACAACAACACAACAATATTAGTCATGCTGATGACAGGAAATTGGGGTCTGAAGTTTTTAATGATCTCATGAATGAATGCAAGAAATGACCATTGGACTGTACAGGGCAAGAACGGGAAATGAGAATCACACATAAAGTTACAGACAATAGATTCAGCGTGAAAGGGTGAGCTGAACAACATGCCTGTCTGCAAGGAGAGTAATAAGAAAATGAAATAATGAAATGAAGAGCATTAACTAGTAAAATAAAAAGAGACAAAACAGAAAAATTTAAGGATGTCAAAAGTTGGTTCAATGATGAGCTGAGAAAATAGTAGGAATAATCAAAAGAAAAAAAGGGAAAACACAAATTTCTAAAGTTACAGGAACTTTAAAACAAAAACAGCACATAGTTCCAACAGAAATTTAAAAATAATCAGAAAGTAATATGTATTATATTATGTAAATTATTTTCACAATTTTGGCCAACTATTCAATATGTCATACCTTGAAATACATCTTAAATAGATATTAGGACAATATGTTTATCGACAGTTAAAATCTTTGCTGATCGAAATTAAAGGATATCTGAATAAACCAAGCCTGCAGCCATTCCACAGTGGCATCCAATCATGCCGGATCTTGTAAGTTATGCAAGGTCAGATCTAGTTAGTACTTGGATGGGAGACCTTCTGGGAACACCAGGGGCTGCATGCTTGGGAGAAGGACCCAGCAACCCACTCTCCCCAAACAATCAGCCATTGAAAACCCTATGAATAGCAGAGAAGCAGTACAATACCGTTTCACCTGTTTTATGTAGGGTCGCTATGAGTTGGACACTGACTGATAGCACCTAACAACAACAACAACAAACAAACCAAACTATTTATGGTATTAATGGAATAGAGAATATTTTTAAGATATCAGTTCTTTCCAGATCAGTGTGTAGATTCAACACAATTTCATTCAAAAATCAGTGAGGTTTCTTTTGAAAAATAAAAAAGCTGATCTAACATTAAACAGGAAGGGAAAAGAAGTAGAACTAAAACTAAATCAGAACAAAGTTGAAGAATTTCATTATGGGATTTCAGGAGTTATTGTAAAAAAGTAGTAACCAGGAAGAATGATAGTGGCAAAAGCTTGTAGAATACAATAGAAAGTCCAGTAGTAGATGCACACCATAATGGTCAGTAGATT
>VMDO01040014.1:0-12045 GCA_007922755.1 Pedetes capensis
GCTCTACCCACTGAGCCAAATCCCAGCCCGTGAGGTGGAGGTTAGGGGTGGGAAAGTCGAGATTCCTGGGACCCCTCTCCCCGCCAGGTGTGTCTGGCCCAGTTATAAACATCAGGCTGCTTGCAAATCATGTTTTAATTACCCAATTACTGCCAAGAGGAAATCGCTAATTACTTTCCCAGGATCAGGTTCCTCTTGGCCTCTGAGTGCAGAGGGGACCCAGAAAGGGGCCCTGACACCTGCCCCCAGCAGAGGAGGCTCTGAGGGGTCAGGAGAGGCTGCAGCGGGCAGGGGAAGAAGGGGTCCTCCCGCCCTTCACCCAGCCCCTCCTTGGGCTGCGGCTGCAGAAAGACCACATGCTGCCCAGGCCTCTACCTGCCCCCCAAGCCCTAAGACCGGGAGTCAGTCTGGCAGGGAGACCTGGGCCAGGAGGTCTCTCAGAGCCCAGCCCTGGCTGCCGTAATGGGGAGCGAGAAGCAGGGGCCTCTCCCCTCCCAGGGCAGGGCCAAGCTGGGCAGCCCCCTGCCTCCGGGCAGCTAGGGCGCGTGCCGGCCTTGGCACCCGGCCTGGATGGCTCAGACGGCCTCCTCGGCACCCCGCCTGCCCTCAGCCCGGAGAATGAGCCCTTTGTTGGCTCTGGGCTGGACGGACAGCTGACCTGGCCAGGCCGTCAGCTGCCCGCCCGCCTGTCCACAGCAGTTGGCTGGGGCCTGGGCACCGATGCACGCTGGGCAGCCAGCAGGTGGCTCAGGGCTCAGGCCTCCGCCCACCGGCGGCTGCTCCCATGGTGCCTACGCAGGGGCCTGCCCTTGGGTCCTGGGCACAGGGAGCCTGGAGGGAGGACTGGGGACACCCGGCCAGAGGCAGGGGCAGGGGCTGGGCTGGCCTTGTCTTGAAAGGCCCCTGAGGCCTGTCCTCTTTCTTTCTTGTCAGCGCAGAGTCCAGGCGTACTCTCTGGTGCACAGGGGTGGAGGGAGCAGGAGACCCAAGGGCTGGAAGGCACAGGCAGAGGCTGGGGGTAGCTGTGGCCAGGGAGGCCGGATGGCTCTGCTGCAGGCCCCTGGGTGAAAAGGGGTCCTCGAGGGGAAGGGAAGGTGCCCTAGCAGAGGAGCTGCCCAGCCCGGAAGGTGGGGGAGGGGCCGTTGCAGGCAGGCATGGAAGGTTCCAGTGGCCTCTGAGGAGAAGTTTACAGAGCCACGAGGTGACAGATGGAGATGAGGCCTCTGCCTGGGGCCACCCCGCCCCTCCGCTTGCTCTGCCCACGTTCCAGCTGCCCCTAGGATGGGCTCTCAGGGTGGGTGGCCCTCGGGTGGACAGCTGTGGGTGTCGGCACGTGGGCGCTGCTGTCCTGCCAGCTGACCTGGCCCTGTGCCCTCCCAGCACGGTGCTGGCTCCCTCCCTCTGTCTCGATGGCACTTAATAACAATGTGC
This sequence comes from Pedetes capensis, assembly GCA_007922755.1. Classification (NCBI taxonomy): domain Eukaryota; kingdom Metazoa; phylum Chordata; class Mammalia; order Rodentia; family Pedetidae; genus Pedetes; species Pedetes capensis. The sequence continues at coordinate 1,432 of VMDO01040014.1, forward strand.
TCCCAGGCGCAGCTGGGGCTTTGGGGCTCTGGGTTCCTCTGACAGGGCCTGCCTGAGCCTCAGTTTACCTCTTGTCTGCGTGGTCTGAGGAAGCTGTCTGTGCTATAGGGAATGTGTGTCCAGTGCCCCCATAAAGCGTGCGCAGAGGTCCTGCCGAGCCTGGGCCGGGCTCCTTGGCACAGAGCATGGGGCCATCGCCAGTCCTGCCCTCTGGCCTGGGGGCTGCCTCCCCAGCACCCCCTCTTGTCCTGGCCCCTGAAATGGTCTCTGTGGCCACCCAGTGGCCTCCTTTCTCACTCCATCTCCCTGAGACCTCCTGCATGTAAAGGGCCGGTGGGCGGAGGCCTGCATGCTGCTGGGCGGGTGGACAGACAGCTGGACACGCGTGCCCCCAGCTGCAGCTGTCCCTGCCACCTGTCCCAGGCGTCTGGTTGGCAGGCTGCCGGCGGGAGGATGTGGGGCGCCAGGAGCCAGGGGTGGCCTCCTCCCCACCCCGCCCTCCTCTGGGCCCTGGAGCCTCCGGGCTGGGAGAGGGACCAATTGCGTGGGGGCAGGCTGCAGTGGGCAGGGTGGTGGGGGGCGGCTCCCGGTCCTGTCGGCTCTGCCTGACGCCGAGAGCCCTGCATGCTGGGCGACGTCCAGTCAGGTCCAGCCCCAGGCACAGCCCGGCTTGGGTGGCAGGGGAGGGGCTGTGGGCCTGGAGCAGGGTGGGGCCCGTGGGGACACGGAGACCTGCAAGGGCCGGGCCTGGGGAGCAATGCAGAGTCCTGATTGGGATCATGGGGGTTGGAGCTCCGGATCCCTCCACTCCCCTGCTGTGTCCAGCTGCCTCGCCCTCCTGCACCTTCTCCCTGACCTCTGCCTGAGGGAGGGTGTCCCCTTTCACAGGCAGGGAAACTGAGGGAGAGTCTGCGGCTTATGGGCCACCGCAGCAGCAGCAGCAGCAGCGTCCCAGCCAGGGTGGCCCTGGCACTGTGGGTCCAGCCTGGCCCCGGCCTGCATCTCACCTGGGCCAGGCTGCTGACCGGGAGGGCAGCAGTGAGAGGAGCCGGCACTGCCACTGCCCCTCACAGGGTCCTTCCGGACTCTGGGAGGCCTGGGCAGTATGGCCGGGTGCTGGGCAGCTGCAGCCCTGCACTGTCCCGGGCCATCCTCTCTCCCTGTGGCATCCCAGAGACCCAGGGCCCAAGCTCCGGCCACTGCGGCCCAGCCCCGCCGGCATCCTGGTCCTGCCTGGGCCACCTCCCCATCCCAGCCTGTCCCGCTCTCTGGGGTCTGGTTTGACTTAAGCCTGCCTAGTGGGGAAGCAGCTGAGCGGATGTGGGGGTGGCCGCGGCCCTCAGGAATGCAGCCCTCCCCCGTCCCACAGCCAGCGGCCTCCTGGCCCGGAGACCAGCGCTCCACCCTGGCTGGCCCCTCGCCCAGCCTGACAGAGCAGGCCTGAGCCGGGGCGGGGCTTGTGCGGGCCCTGCCACCCCCAGGCCTGCGCTGGCCCGGCCCCTCCCTGGAGAGGAAGGCCGGCCTGTGAGTTCAGGGCCAGAGGCGGGTGTTGTGTGGGCTGGTGGCACAGCAGTCAGAAGCAAGCCACAGGCCTCGTGTCCGTGAGGCTGAACCGGGCAGATGCGCCCTGCAAGCCCCATCTCTAGAAAGCCCCTGGGTCTCTTTGTTAATTAAATACATTTGTTTGGTAAAAGCAACTAAAAATACTTACAGCACCGAAGCCGTAGAGAAGAGCTGGCTAATTAACGCCCCGTTTGTTTGGGATCTGGAATACATTTCTGTGCGGATGAGATGCCGGGCCTCTGCCTTCTTGCTGGAGTGGCCTCGGCCGAGGACACCTGGGGCCGGGCTCAGCTCTGCACCCAAGAGGCGCCTGGTCTCGCTCCCTGGCTGCACTGGGCTCCCAGATTCCCTGCAGGCCCCTGGCCTCTGCCCACCCTCACCCCAACACACTTTGCTCCACAAGCCCAGCCTGGCTCCGGGGAGTCCTGATGTCTGTTGGGGCGCCAGCCGCCTGGGCTTGAGTGTGGCCCCGTGGTCCTGTGGTGGGTGCAGACCTGTGGCTTCTCCAGTCTGCGTATAGGTCAGCCTGGGCTTTGACATGTGTGGACTGACACAGGAGAGGGGCCAAGACCCGCGTGTCCTGTACAAACCCCCTCTCCTTGGAGCTGGGCGAGGCACGGCCAGCCGTGGCCCTCACGCCCCATCCTCGGCCTCAGTAGGCAGCTGTGCCTAACGCTAAGAACCTGGCCCTCGGGTGGCGCGGGGGTGCCCCCACCCCACTGATGCCCTCGCTCCTGCAGATCCTGGTAGACCTCGCCAACCCCGGTGGCCGGCCGGCCCTGGCCTACGAGAGTGTGGTGGCCCAGGAGGGCAGCCCCATTCTGCGTGACCTCGTCCTCAGCCCCAACCGCCAGTACCTCTACGCCATGACAGAGAAGCAGGTGGGTGCCGTGTTGGGGCCCTTCTGGCTGGGAGCCTGGCCCTGGGCATCGGGTACACCGTGGGCATGAGGCTGCCTCTCCCCACCAGTGGGTGCCCGTTGGCAGGTGGACCTGGCCTGTCCAACAGCCAATCCGGGTGGCCTGCCTGGGGGGATGGCCACTGCCTCCTGGCCCCTGGGCTGGGTGAGGGATCCCTGCCCCGTGGAGACAGACATCCCTATGAAGCCACGTCAGTGCACACGTGCCGTTGGGTTGGGACCTGCCTCTGGGGCCGCGATGTAGGAGCCGTGGCTGGCCGTGCCTCCCTGCAGCCTGCTCTGCGTCTCCTTGCAGCCTGGGCCCTGCAGGGTGAGGGGCAGCTAGGCTAGGTGGGCCTGGGGTAAGGCTGGCCTCTGCCTCTGTGGCAGCTGTCCCTCTCTCTCTGGGTGCTGGGCAAGGTGCCTGCCTCAGGTTTCTGCCAGAGCTGCCAATGTGGACCCTCAGGAAGCCCAGGCTGGGCACTACATGGGTCCGAAGCGGACGGTCTCTGGGCTGCTTCCCCTGGGCACTCCACGTCCCCACTGCCACCCAGGACTCGTGGGCAGATGCTGGCCAAGGCCAGGTCCCCAGGGCTGGCCATTGGCAGTGCTGAGCTCCCACACGGGCCGTGCGAGGGGACCCCAGTGTGGGAAGGGCAGGGAGAGGGGTGAGACCGGCACCCCGAGGTGGCACAGGGCCTGACGACATGGCCTCCCCAGGTGACCCGAGTGCCCGTGGAGAGCTGTGTGCAGTACGTGTCCTGCGAGCTGTGCCTGGGGTCTCGGGACCCCCACTGCGGCTGGTGTGTCCTGCACAGCGTGTGAGTCTGGGAGGTCAGGGTGGGGTGGGGCCCTGACGCACAGGGCCACGGACAGCCCTTCCCACACGTGGAGATGTGTCACCGCGCCTGCCAGGCTGCCCTGAGTCTCTCCGGACCCCGCCGTCCCCAGGCCGGGGTTGCAGAGAGCCGTGGCCTCCCCCTCCGTGGTAGGCTGGCCGTGTCCCCGGCCCTCCTGCCCACACCCGGCGCCCTCACCCGCAGCTGCTCGAGGCAGGACGCCTGCGAGCGGGCGGCCGAGCCCCAGCGCTTCGCCTCAGACCTCCTGCAGTGCGTGCAGCTGACCGTGCAGCCGCGCAACGTGTCCGTCACCATGTCCCTGGTGCCGGTGAGTGGCCGCCGGGCGGGGCAGGGGGGCCGGGCGGCACGGGCACTGCTCACCAGGCACCTGCCGTGTCCAGCTCGTGCTGCAGGCCTGGAACGTGCCCGACCTCGCGGCCGGCATCAACTGCTCCTTCGAGGACTTCACGGAGTCCGAGGGCGTGCTGGAGGATGGCCGCATCCACTGCCGTTCACCCTCCGCCCGGGAGGTGGCGCCCATCACGCGGGGCCAGGGTGAGTGTGGTGTTGGGGCCGCTCGGGGTGAGCCCCGAGGGGTGGGGCCCGAGGTAGAGCAGAGCAGGAGGGGCCGAGGAGGCTGCGGTCAGCGCCGCTCGGGACACAGCCCTGCCCTCCAGTTGCCCTGCCCTCCAGTTGCCCTGCCGTCTGTCGCCCTGCCACCTGCCCGCGGAGCCCCGGACGCCCGGCCCGCACATGGGGCCCTGCACTCTTCCCACTCCTTTTGCTATGCGGTGGCCAGGGAGGCGGCAGGAGGCCCGGGTGCAGCAGGGGCCCTGGCCAGAGCCCTTGGTGGGGCCCTTGGGCTCGGCAGCTCCTTGCTGAGTGCTGCGCCGTCCGAGCCTGGCCCCGTGGCCCCTGTGCCCCCTGGTGACGTGGCCTGCTGCGCCTCCGCAGGGCACCAGCGAGTGGTGAAGCTCTACCTGAAGTCCAAGGAGACAGGGAAGAAGTTTGCATCCGTGGACTTCGTCTTCTACAACTGCAGCGTCCACCAGTCGTGAGTGTCCCCAGACCCCGGCCCCCGTGGCCTCGCCTCCGTGTGCCTGCTGGTAGGCAGCTGGCGTCCCCCCGGGCGAGGCTGCGAGGGGGACACAGGAGGGCGGCAGGGTGGCAGCAGTCGGAGCCTGGGTGGGGCTGCCACACAGGGCCGTGGGCCCCTTGGGAGCTCATGTGGGCCCCTGGACAGCTGTGGGGCTGAGCTGGACAGTGACGTACCCTGACTGCCACAGGAAAGGCCTCGGTGACAATCACGGCGTGGCCAGTGGCCTGTGGGCCCCAGAGTGGGTGCCAGGAGCTCAGGGGGAAATGGTGTTGCCAGCGTGGGGCCCACAGGCATGGCCATGCGGTGCCTGCTGCCCTGGGCCTGGCTGTCGCTGCCTGTGACAGGATGACGTCACGTCTCTTGGTCCTGCCGCCCCAGGGCTCTTGGTGATGAGCACCGCAGGCTTAGACAGACAGACAGGGAAGCCGAAGGCATACTGAGGGTCCCCTCGTGACCTGGGGGTCGCTGGGTCGAGAGGGGAACCCTCTGCTCTGTCTCCAACCTGGAGGACCCAGAGCGCGGAACGGGTTGGTGGAGAGGCCCCTGACCAGGGGGGTCAGCTGGGCCTTGGTTTGTTGACGCCTCCCAGACTGAGCCGCCTGTGTGTAGAGCCCACCGGGTGCCGGGCAGCCTGTTACTTCCGAGATGCTCCCTTTTGTCCCGGGCTAGGTGGGGAGTTTGGGGGCAGGAGACAGCTCTGGCCGGGCCCTGCGGGGTGCGGAGGGTCTTTGGAGAGGTAGGGCAGGAGCTGGTGGGCAGTCCTGGGTGGAAGGCCGAGGTTGGAGTCTGGAGGGCACAAGATTCAGAGCGCCAGCCATGCCGGGGCTCCTCCGCAAGACCCAGTGGGATTAAAACGCCCGGCTCTGGCCAGGAGGCAGGTGTGGACCGCCTGCCCTTGGATTGGAGTCTGGTGACGTGAGACAGCGTAAAACAGGTTCCATTGCACGAGTGCATCCCACACCCAGTGCCATGGCCAGTGGTCAGTGCTGGGTGACTTTTGGGGTCATCGAGGCTCCAGGGAAGAAGGCAGTGAAGAGAGGGCATGGGAGGGCAGTAGGCAGCTTTTTCAGAGCCGAGGCCTCTCCAGAAGGTGGAGGGTCGTGTGAGAACTTCCTGTTGGGAACCGCCAGTGCCAAGGCCCTGAGGTGGCGCTGCGTGGAGCAGCAGGGTGCTGGCGCTCCCAGGCAGAGGCGCACCGGTCGGCCCCAGGCCTCACCACTCCCCTCCCCTGCAGCTGCCTGGCCTGCGTCGATGGCTCCTTCCCCTGCCACTGGTGCAAGTACCGCCACGTGTGCACGGACAACGCCGCCGACTGCGCCTTTGTGGAGGGCCGCGTCAACGTGTCTGAGGTAAGGCTGGCGAGGCAGGACTTGCCACCAGAGGTGGAGGACCCTGCAGGGGGTCGGCCAGCGCCACATGTGACGAGGCTGGGCTGGCCCAGGAGGACGTTGGGCTCCGGATAGGGAGGGCTCCTGGTGTTTCGGCCTGAGGCCAGCCTGGGTGCCCTTGGTGGCTGTCCCGTGGTCCCCTTCGTGGCCCTGGGGGATGGGGAGAAGCCTCCAGTGCTCTCTCCCCCTGGGCCTCTGCTTGGGGCTGCAGACATAGGGACATGTGTGCCACGGGTTTAGGGGAGGGCGCCACTGAGCCCCAGAGCCACGTGGTGGGAGCCTGGCTGGGTGCAGCCTGGGGCCCTGGCTCCTGGGTAGCAGGCAAGGAACTCGCTGGCTTAATCAGCAGAGCGTTGTTAGGTTCTTGGCGTGGTCTAGGGTCCTGCATGGTAATCACTGAAAATTAGGTGATAATCACTTTGGAACCTGGGCAAGGCATGGCCGAATGAGCCAGGATGGGGCAGACCCCAGGGTGGCTGAGCATGGGAAGTGGAGGAGGAGGCCACGTGTGGGGAGCCCCCAGGGGCAGCTGCGGGCAGAGCCGGGCCTTGCAGCGGGACCCTCCCTGGCTGGAGAGGGGAGGAGACACGCACCCCCGGCCCAGTGGGACTGACATGGCCAGGCCTGGGCAGAGGAAGGCAAGTGGGTTCCAGCCCTGGGGCACTGTGAGCCCCTCCCTCCTCGGGGTTCCCTCCTCCGAGCACCCCCACCTCGGCCCCCTGCGCTTGGCCCCCTGTCATCACGTCCGTCTGGACACGATGGCAGCTGACGGGAGGCCCCGGGCAGGCAGGACCGAGCGTGTGGCGGGGACGGAGCCTATGATACTGAGTATTCTGGGGGCTCCCCCGGGAGCGCAGCCAGCCTGGGTGCTGGGCTGAGACATCCGGGGCAGGCGGGGGCCGGGACCAGGCCAGAGGCCACTGCAGATGTGGCTGCCCGAGGCAGCACCATGGCCACGAGAGACAGGTAGACCCCAGGTGGGGCTGGGGCCAAGGTCCCCCAGTCCTCTGGGATGTCCAGCTCTGGCCTCCCTGATCTGAGCCCTTGGCCCCTGGAAGTTCCACTGCACATTGGAGGCGCCCGTGACCCCTGGAGGGTTGGTGACCCTGGGGTGGTGGTGGGGTCCTCAGGGCAGGCTGAGGTGGGCGTGTGGGCCTGGGAGGTAGAGCAGACAGTGTAGATGCCTCCTGAGTTTATCTACACAGGACTGGGTGTGAGCAAGGGTTGTTGGGGAGCATAAATCCGTTGCACCCATGTTTACTCTTTCTGTAGTTGGGGTCCTGGTGGTTGTGCGATGTTTGTGAGGAATGTGGGACGTTCCCAGCCTCAGGAGGCGGAATTGTATGGGGAGACTGGGGTGTGTGGTGAGAGGCGTCAGGACCCCATCCCCGCCTCTTGGGGTCCTCAGCAGGGGCTGGCATGCGCCTCACCTCTCTGCCTTCCCGGGCCAGCTCCTCTATGCTAGGTTTAGCTCCAGGGATGGTCCAGGGTCTGAGCATCATTGCCCCTCCCTCCCCACACACCCAAGCTGGCTGCGGCAGGGTGAGCGAGCTGAGAAGGGTAAGGAGTCCAGAGGTGGAGGCGGCTGGCACCGTGGGGGCCTGAGGGGACCTTGCAGGGCTCTTCGGAAGCAAGCTCCTTCTGAACTTGCACACCTGGGGCGCTTGCACGCCTGGGATGGGGCTTGCACGTGTTAGGAGTGCTGTTTTTTGGCCTTTCTGCAGAAACGGGGAAGTGTGGCCGGCCCCTCTGCAGGCAGTCAGTCAGGTGCCTTCCCCAGGTGGCCACGTGGGGCCCCCACACTCCAGCCTCTCCCACCTGCCGGTTCCTGGGATAGCACAGAGCTCGCAGCGCGCAGACAGGGGGACAGTCTGCCGAGCTGTGACTTAGTCTGCATGGAGAGAGGTCTAGGCCTTGGTGCAGAAGTCGGCCTCAGTCATGGTCTCAGTCCCCCAAGCACTTCTCAGGCTGAGCCAGAAGACAGCCCCTGTACCCCCTGAATGAAGGGGAGGCCCCGCGCCCTGGGGAGAGCAGTCCCAGTACCACGCCAGCCTGTGTCCCCCAGCCTCCCCAAGGGGACCTGAGGCCCATTCCCAGGGTGCTCCCTGGGGGGCGAGGACATTCTCAGACCTATGGCCTGTTGGACCCCAGCTCTGAACCTATGGCCCCTCTGGTCAGAGCAGAGCCCAGGCGGCAGAATGCTGGTGGGTTCACCTCAGGCCCCAGTCCCCTATCAGTTCTGGTGCTTGCTGAGTTCTGGAACATGAAGTTGGAAGACACGCCCAGCCAGAGGCCTCCACTTCCAAGCCCCGCCATGCCAGCCTCCAACTGCCTCAGGCCCAGCCACCTGGGCTCCCCTGGTGTTTTCCGGTTGGGGTGCATCCCGGCATGGGCTCCCTGGTAGGCACTGCTGAGCCAAAATGACCCTGTTCTCGTGGGTGGGACCCCATCACTGCGAGGGGCCAGCCTGAGTCCTGGGGTACCCCCCAGTGGCCGGGGAAGTGCGGACGTGGTGCTGGCCTGCCGCATGCCCATGTTTCCCCTCCGGCCTGCAGCCTGAACACCGCGCTACAGCCACAGCCAGGCCAGCGGGCCAGTGTTAGTGTCAGCTCACCCAACCAGGCCCTTCCAGGTTGGCTCCTGCAGAGCCCCTCGGGCTGGGCCAGGGTCCAGGCCCCTCCTGGGTCCCTGAGAAAGCTCTGCAGAGCCCGTCCTGAACCCGCACCCGCCTCGGGAGCTGTGGCGGGGCCTGGGGAGCGTGGTCTGTTTTCAGCATCCCTATTTAAAGCCGACTCCGGCTCCGGGTGTTCCCGCGGGGCCGGCTCCCCCCGGAGCCCCTGCGGGCCCTGCTGCAAGGAAGCCTGGCGTTGCATCAGTTATTGTTGCCGAAATGCCGGCCCTGGGGACCCTGGCTGTTTTTCTGCTGGGCTCCAGCTATTTTCACCGCTCCCCAGGTCCCCGTCTGGGAGCCACAGCCCCGATGCCCCGCTCTTGGCTCCTCGGCCTCCAGGGCCCGCGCAGCTGTGGGCCAGATGGGGCCCCTTCTGCCTCAGATGGCGGTGTCCTCGGACGCGGGCCGCATTCTGAGGCTAGAGGCTGGCCGTGGTGCGCGGCCCGGGGCTGGGTTCTGTGAGCTGACCACGCTCTGGGGCAGGGTGGAGCAAGCAGCCCCTCAGCGCCCCCCCCAGCTCAGCGGAAGCCTTGTCGCCCCGCCCCCAGGACTGCCCGCAGATCCTGCCCTCCACGCAGATCTACGTGCCTGTGGGCGTGGTGAAGCCCATCACCCTGGCCGCGCGGAACCTGCCGCAGCCACAGTCGGGCCAGCGTGGCTACGAGTGCCTTTTCCACATCCCGGGCAGCCCGGCCCGCGTCACCGCCCTGCGCTTCAACAGCTCCAGCCTGCAGTGCCAGAACTCCTCGGTGAGGCGGGTCGGAGTGGGCGGGGACGGGTGGGGACCCAGCAGTCACCCTCGCGGCCCTGGGACCCGGTCTGCGCTGGCGCAGTGCACGTGGTCAAGGGCGTCTCGGATGAGTCTCTGGGCGCCTCTGGCTCCCCGGGGCCACCACCACATGCCTGGGTTGTGCAGGTGAGCTGGCTGCAGGTGGGCCACGCCGGCAGGTTGGAGCGCCTGTGAATATCCAGGGCTCCAGGAAGGCCACGAGACCACAGTGACCCCCTCTGTGCGTCGTGGCCACGTGTGGAAACTGCTCACCGATGGCATCTGCACTGGCAGAGGGTCGTTGCCCACGTGGCAGGAAACCTCACGTTTGGAGTTTTGCATCTTAACCCATTGTGTTGAAAGCTCTGTTACCCAGTTCAGCATTGGGGTCTTTACTGGGCAATCCTTTCCTGGGTTGTTGGGGAAGGGGATGTGGTTGGAGACCCAGGCTCCCATCCCACCCTCTCTGGCTCACTGACTGCCAGCAGGCCTCAGTTTCTCCATCCATTCAGGAAGTGTGTAGTCAGGTCAGGGGAGGTCTGTGTGCTTGGAGTGGGTGTGGCCCCTGACTGGTGCACTGTGTGGCTCTGGATTGTCACAGTATGCTGGGGGCAGTTGGCAAGGCCTTGGTTGGCCCCTCTTAGAGTCCCAGGGAGGGGCCTTGGTGAGGTTAGAGGCCTGGCTCGTCGCCCCAAGGCTGGGTGGCTACAGGTCAGCTGTGAGGTTTACGCCCCGCAAGGAGACCTGGACTCTGCCTGCCTCTCACGCTGACGCCTCCCCCTGTGCTCTGTGTCCTCTGTTCCCTCGCCTTCTCCTGGGGCTGAAGGGCTGCCTGCCTCCCTTGACTTCTCTCTGGGCCTCCTCTCCATCCCTTCTGCCTCTCCAGGCCCCCATTTATCTTTCCTTCAGGCCCCCATTTATCTTTCCTCCAGCCTATTTAAATGGAAGAGGGAGTAGCAAGGAATTTGCTAGGATCCAAGGAAATTCCTGCAGATAAGATAGTGATGAATGGCCAGGCTGCCCCCTGGAGACTCCAAGCTCCCTGCCCCCACCCCGCACGCGGGAACAGAGCTGAGGTCATTGACTGCAGAAAGTGGGACGCAGCTGGGGCACCAAGGCTGGCCCCCCAGGGAGAGGTTACCCTGAGCCTGGACAGCCTGGGGAGGGCTGGGAGCAAAGTTGATTGCAACAGTGATTCCAGTGGCCTCTGCCTAGGCTGTGGTGTCACATATCACACATTTTAGGGTGGTCCTGGCCCACTTGGCAGACAAAGGTACTAAGGTTCACAGAGCGCCCCCAGCATGGTCCACAGGGCCCGTTGGGAGTCCTGGTTTCCCTGGAGGGCTCTCTGAGATCAGAGGTGGTTTCCTTTTTTTTTTTTTTTTTT
>VMDO01040015.1:0-12258 GCA_007922755.1 Pedetes capensis
GGAAGCTAAGCAGGGTCGGGCCTGGTTAGTACCTGGATGGGAGACCACCTGGGAACACCAGAAGCTGTAGGCTTGGGAGAAAGACCTGGCAACCCCCTCCCAAAAATCAATCTGCCATTGAAAACCCTATGAACAGCAGAGAAGCACTGACAATAGTGTTTCCCCTGTTGTACAGAGGGTCGCTATGAGTCGGATACGACTCGACGGCACCTAACAACAACAACAATTTTCTAAACAGTGTTAATTTCACAGATAATATCTCTGAGGCCCAGGAAGTTTGCTTTATTCATCCAAAGTTGCCAGTTGCCATTTAGTTAGTAAGATATCATGTCACAGCTTTACCATGGGGTCATCTCATCCCCTTCAATTTCAGAAAGTTGGTTTCCAACATTCTTTCCACAATGCCACATTATGTATTTGAATCATTTTCATTCATTCAAGTGTTTATTAGAATAGATGTATACTATTTGCAACTTAGGCTGCCTGGGTTGTTTTCCATTGACTTCTTTATTCATTCAAGTAATTTTTTTTTTTTTTTTTTTTTTTTTTTTTTTTTTTTTTTTTTTTTTTTTTTTTTTTTTTTTTTGTGGTGCTGGGGATAAACCCAGGGCCTTGTGCATGCTGGTGAAAGGATTGTACCACTGAGCTACATCCAATGTCCTCATATTCTGTCTTTCCATTTAATTAAAATTTCTGAAAAATCATCTTTATGTATGGTTTGTATTGTTTTTATTAACTCACTTTTCTTAATTTATTGCAATGTAATATCACTTTCATAATTTTACAATTGCTATGGCAAGTTTATCACTTACATACAAAATCAATGAATTCAATTTTGTACTCATTTGTTAGTGGTTTATTATTATCTCTCTGTGGTGAACAAATTGAGAAACAGTGGATCTCAAGTGGACATCAAAGTATGAAAAAAAATCTAATGAGCAATAATTTAAACATATGAACATTATATAAACAAAATGTCTTCAAATCAAGGACTAACCTGGAGTGGATATGAAGTGGTTTATGTGTTAATCAACACTTTAATATTTATTCCCCCAAAGATTAGAATCATGCCATATCTCTTCATCTTGTTTATGATCAGTGTTTGGCATTTGTTGAACATTCTTCACTTCTGTCTTCTTTAGTATCACTTTGGTTTAAATTTTACTGCATTGATTTTAGTTATATTTAAATCCAAATTTGCTGGGATTTAGCTCTGTTGGTAGAGCGCTGCACTGCAGTCTCTGAGGTCCCGAGTTCAATTCCCAGCACCGCAAAAATGGGAGAAGGACCTGGCAATCCACTCCCACAGCAATCCCGAAGCAGTCAGCCATTGAAAACCTTAGGGTCACTATAAGTCGGATACCGACTCGAGGGCACCTAACCTAACAAATCCAAATTTACTATGCATCCAAATTGCTCTTATTCTTCTATATATAACAATAAGATAAACAATAATATCGATTTGCCAATACCCATATAGGAAGAGAAGTTCATCCTCTGTTTAAGCCACTATATTATTCTATTACAGAGCAACTGAACTTCTGGACGTATGAATTATTTACTTCACTTTCTTCATGCCTAGAAGTTCCTTTAAATTCAAGAATTGAATTTTTAAGAATTATGCAGGTGGTGGTAGATATAAATCTCTCTCATTTATGTCCTAATCTGTTTCCAATGACTCAATGCAGTCAATTGCCCAGTACATTAGATTACTCCAAATTACTACAAGCACCTAATACTCACAAATTTGTAGACTTAAGGTTTTTTTAATTCATTTATTAAGGCTGAAAATGAGTAAGAGTAAAATTGAGAAAATGGATGTTATCTCTAGTTAAATTTTTTTTTCCTAAGATAGTTGAAAAATAATGAGAAACATTTGAGGTGGTATGTGTAGTACAAAGCTGCAGGAACGGATGAACTTGGTGTTCCTGACACCAGGGCTGAATCTTGATGTGATGGAGGTTGTTCCCAACTCTCAATATGAGCTCTCCTGTTTCCATCATCGACAAATGTATGCTTGCATCTTCCTTTGATACAATTAACTTTGGCATAGAAATATGGCTTTTGTTTTATTTTCACAATACCATCTTTTAAAGGAAGTGCTTTTTCACATTAGGAACATTTTTTTTTGGTTAAATCAATTGTCATTCTAAAAGTAGATAGAGGCAATTACTATCATTGCTATCACTCTTATCGGTATCATACCTACTGCTAGATAACTGAAATATTCAAACCAGTAAAGCCTTGTTGATATCTCTGTGTTTAAATATGGACTCTAAAAAGATCAATGATTTATGTCTTATCTTGTCTCACTCCAGTACAATAGATGTCTTTTTGGCATAATATGTATGGAATCAATCACCTTAAATGAGAAATTACGTACATTTCAGGAATCATACAGAAAATACATCATTCATATTTAAAACTAAGGTAGTGGATGTGCTTGTTGGGAAATGTTAAAGTATAAAAAAAGATAAGATGCAATTTTAGTAAGATAGAGTTGTTGTTGGTAGGTGCCATCAAATCTGGTATGACCCACAGTGACCCTCATTGGGTTTTCAATGGTTGAGTGTTTTCAGGATTGCTTCGGGAGTAGATTGCTACATTCTTCTCCTGTTTTTGTGTTACTGGGATCCAACCTGGGTCCTCAGAGAGTACAGAGCAGAACTCTACCAACTGAGCTAAACCTCAGCCCAAGATGGAGTTAGTATATAACAATTCACTTCTCTATAAAAGAAAAAGTACCCTGGCAAACATTACCTACAAGTTTTTCAAACTCTGAAAATTAACCATTATCTTATAGTCATCCCAGGACCGTTTATTTAAGGTAACCATACGAGTCTCAGAACTTTTTTTAAATTGTTGTTATTTTAGCATGGGCTGTTCCCATCATTCTCTTCTCAGTTGCACAAATGTATTCAAGATCAGTAGCATCACAGACATGTTATTATTTTTCTGTGCTGTCAATTTGGGTTCAACTCATACTGACTCTGTTTACAACAGAACAAAACATTCCTGAATTCTGTACCAGGCACAAAATTTTTTTATGTTTAAACTCATTGTTGCATACATTGTGTGAATCTATCTAGTTAGAGTTTTCCTTTTTTTCACTGACATATCACTCTCCCAAACATGATGTCCTTCTCCAGGGATTGGTCCCTCCTGACTACATGTCAAAAGTATGTAAGATGCAGTCTAGCCATCCTTGCTTCCAAGGAGCACTCTGGTTGCCCTTCTTCTAGGACAGATCTGTTGGTTCTTTTGGCCATCCATGGTATATTCAATATTCACCTCCAACACCATAATTCAAAAGCATCAGTTCTTCTCCTTGTCTCCCTTATTCCGATGTCTAGCTTTCATAACCATATAATGCAACTGAAAATGCCATGGCATAAGTCAGGAGCACCTTTGTCTTCAATGTGGCATTTTTTTATTTTTCAGTACTTTAATGAAGTCTTTTGCAACAGATTTTCCCAATGCAATATGTCTTCTGATTTTTTGACTGCTGTTTCTGTGGGTGTTGATTGCACAACTAAGTACAGCAAAATATTGGACAGCTTCAATCTTTATACTAACTATAATTACCAGCAAACTAGCAGCTAGCATTTCTCTCAGTCTAGAGGAGACATAACATGTTTGAAACTTCCCTATAAGTGTCACTTCCAAAAAAAGTGTCATTATTTGACATCTATGGTAGTTTCCTGAAAAAGTCCCATTCAAAAAATTTCTTTATTTGACATGAACCAGAGCTCATTTAGTAAGAAAGACCTCACATTCAAGGTAATTATTGAAAACAGTCAGAGGCAACTGTTTCACAATGCATATGCCTGAGATGGTAAAGCCAGTTGGGAATATCAAGACCTTAACCGAAAATTTAATAGTATAATCTAGAAGCTTTGCAAAGTTCTTACATGCTCTAGAAGATCTACAAGACTGTTCAAAATACAGGAACATGCAAATGTTCAAAAGTAAGATGATAATCTCCTGTCTTCTGAACATATTCAGAAGACCTCCATCTCTCAATTTTTATTGATTTTGAGATTCTGTACAAGCAGAAAGTAAAGGCAGGTAAGACAGAGTCATAAATTTTCACACGGTTGAAAGTGTTCTCCAACATACACTGTAGCCAAGCACATTAGATTTGTTAGTTCAAGGAATTAATGTGAATCTCTGCATATTCCTTGCCTGACTGCTGCTCTGATTGTAGAAATCTGAAAAATATTCACTTTTGCCACTTCCCACCATAGACATCCCAGGTAGAGCAATTAGGAAAAGAATTAGTAAGAGAGAGAGAAAAAGGAGAAGAAGAAATGAATAAAAGGCATACACATAAGAAATAAGAAAGAAAAATTTTCTCTGCTCATAAGTGGCATGATCTTTTATGTAGAAACCTCTAGAAATCCTGCATTAATTTCAAAAATTCTGTCTAATATAAAAAAGGATTCAATACAATTCCAGTATATAAATATCGACAAACAAAATCCTATTGCTCTTCTATACGCTGACAATGACCAATCCAAAAAGATGTCATGAAACCAATTGCATTTACAATGGATCAAAAAGAAGAATATGAATAGTAGCAAAAATAATCAAGTAAACAGAGTCTTATACACCAAAATCTATTAGACATTATTGAAAAAAGATACAAATAAATAAAAACATCTGTGTTCATGGAAAGAAAGATTTAGTATTGCTAAAATGCCCATTCTATCAAAGCAATTTATACATTCAATGAAATTTCTACCAAAATCTCAATGGCACTTTCTACAGATATAGAAGAAACAATCCTAATTTCAAATTAAGCCAAAAATCATCTCTCAAAGACCCAAAGCAATCTTGAAGAAAAAGAACAAAACTGAAGGCTTTACACTTCCTGATTTCAAAACATATTTAAAAAACACAATAATCAAAACAATATGGTATTAATACAAAGAGACATATACATCAATGAAATAGAGGAAAGAAATGAGTTATACCTATAAGATTAAATGAACTTCACCAGGATACTAAGACTACATGTCATTGCTATTGATGATTGTTTCAGGAATTGGCTGCTGGGTCCTTCTCCCATGCCTCCAGCATCTGGTGTCCCCTGCCCAACCCTGCTTAGCTTCTGAGATCAGACAAGATCAGATGCCAGATTAGTATGGCTGTAGACAAGACTATATGGCAAGGATAAAATGGTCTCTTTAACAAAATGGAAAACTTCATATCCACATGGAGAAGCATGAAATTGGATCTTTACCTTACCAGTATGTAAAATCAACTAAAAATTAAAGACTAAAACATTAGACGTGAAATTGTAAAAGTTTTGAAAGAAAGCATAGAGTAAAATCTTCTTGACATTGATCTTGAGAATGATTTATTATACATGACATGAAAAGCTTAGGTGAAAAAAGCAGTAATTAACAAGTGAGAGAACAATAAACTAAAGGATAAACAGCAAAAGTAATCAACCGAGTGAAAAGACAACCTACGCAATGGTAGAAAATACTTGCAGACCATAGATTTGATCAGGAGTTAACAGCCAAAACATAGAAGAAATTCCTACAGTTCAAAAACAAATATAAATAAATTAGCTAATTTTTAAAAAGCTGACTGAAAAATAGACAAATGAGTAGATATTTTCGCAAAGAAAATGTACATCAGATGACCAGTTGTATTAAAAAGAAAGTGCTCAACATCACTAACCATCTGGAAAATGCAAATCAAAACCAAAATAGGATACAACTTCACTCTTGTTAGACTGGTTATCATCAAAAAAGACAACAAATCACAAGTTTTGGGGAGAGAGGCCCTTATACAGAGTTAGAATGAAAAAATGATATAGCTGCTATAGAAAATGTTATGAAAGATTATGCAAAAATTAAAAATAAAACTGCATGATCCAGAAATCTCACTTTTGGAAATTATAGACAGACATAGATATAGATATATGAATATGTATACAGATACAGATATGTGCCTGCAGCCATTGCCCTGTTGCATCCAATCCTGTCAGATCTCGGAAGCTAAGCAGGGTTGGGCCTGGTTAGTACCTGGATGGGAGACCGCCTGGGAACACCAGAAGCTGTAGGCTTGGGAGAACGACCTGGCAACCCCCTCCCAAAAATCAATCTGCCATTGAAAACCCTATGCACAGCAGAGAAGCACTGACAATAGTGTTTCCCCTGTTGTACAGAGGGTCGCTATGAGTTGGATACCGACTCGACGGCACCTAACAACAACAACATAGATACAGATATAGCTATATGTTGTTGTTGTTAGGTGCCATTGAGTTGGTATCCAACTCATAGTGACCCTCATAGGGTTTTCAATGGCTTACTGTTTTGGAATTGCCTTGGGAGTGGATTGCCAGGCCCTTCTCCCATTTTTGCGGTGCTAGGAATTGAACTAAGGACCTCAGAGACTGCAGTGCAGTGTTCTACCAACTGAGCTAAATCCTAGCCCATATAGCTATATAGGTATATCTAAAAGAACTAAAAGCAAAGTCACAAATAAATATCTGACTCCTGTCTTCATTGCACTTAACACAACAGCCAGGATTATGAAACAAAATAAATTTCCATGACCAGATAAATGGTAAAGGAAATATAGTATATTCATAGAGTGGAATGTTAGCCATAAAAATGAAAGAAGTCTTAGCATATGCTATAATGTGTATGAAACTTCAGAACATGCCAAATGAAATAAATTGATAAAAAAGTATAAATATTATAGGACTCTACTTGTATAAGGTATCTGCTGGTAAATTGGGTAAACTCTCAGAACAGAAAGAAGAATGGTGATTTCCATAGGTGACATGGAGGGGAAATTTAGAGTTATTGATCTTGGGTTTAGAGCTTCAGTTGTGCAAGATGAAAACTTTCTAAGGATCTTTTATGCTACCTGTGCTTACAATAAACAATACTGTACAGTATAATTAAAAATGTTTTAAAGGAGTAGATCTCATGTTATGTATTTACTGCAATAAAAAGAAAAAGGTCAAATTAATAATAAAAAAATTTCCCTAATAATAAACTAAAACAGAAGAGCTAAGTAAACCTGGATCTAGAGCCATACCACTATGGTGTCCAGTCCTGTCTTATCTAGAAGCTAAGCAGGGCTGAACCTGATTAGTCCTTGGTTGGGAGACCATTTAGGAATACCAGGTGCTATAGGCTTGAGAGATAAACCTGGCAACCCACTGCTGAAACAGTCAGCCACCAAAAAACCCTACCAATAGCAGAGAAGCACTCAGTGCCAGGAATGGCACAGTGTCAAGTAGTATTTCTTTAGGCTGTACATAGGGTCCCTATGAATCAGACCCAACTCAACAACACATAACAACAACAACCAAAACTGCAGCAGATAGAAGATTAGATATAAGAAACATTGAAGTGAAATTTACATAAAATATAGAACAGGAAACTGTTAGCTTGGGTATCACTGTGGCAAACTAACTGACAGAAACAACTTAGAGAAGGAAAGATTTATTTGGGCTTACGTTTTAAAGAATCTTTGCCCATAATGGTACAGAGACAAGCTCACAATGTGGTGTTCAGGAGCAAAGAAAGCAAACTGGAACTGGGGGCCCATGTAAAACCACCAATGGCTCACCCCTAGTGGCCTACTTCTGCCAGCTAGATCTCTTCTCTTAAAGCTCCACAGACTACCTAAAGAGCACCACCACCTAGGGAGTCAGCATTCAAATTGCTGACCTTTGGGGAACATTTTACATCCAAACCACAATAGAAAGAAGTAGAAAAAATCAATTAAACCAAAAGTTTGTCATTTAACAAGATCAACAAAATTGAAAAACTTTTCCTATAATATGTTTGAAAAGAAGATGTACAACTTGACATAGTAAAATCAGAAATGAATTTGCAAGAGAATGACAGTGGTCATTAATGACTAACAGATACATAAATTACTATAATAGAATACTGCAAATAACTATGCCAACAAATTAAATAATCTGGATGAACTGCATAAATCCCTGGAAAGACATAAACTACTCAATCTATCTCAAAGACACATTTAAAAATCTAAATGTACTTAAATAAATGAAATGATCAAATTCATAATTTAAAATCTTCCCACAAAGAAAAGTCCAGATACATTACTCGCTAACTACCAAATGTTGAAGGAATTTTTTTAACTCCTTTAAAATTTCTTCCAAATAATGGAGAAGAAAATACTTAACAACTTGTTCTTGGACCAGTGTTATACTGATACCCAAACCAAAGTATTATAAGAAAAATATGGACTCCAAAATACTCACCAAAATATAAACAAATTAAACCTAGGAACATTTAAAACAAATTATAAATCATTAACAAGTAAGATTTATCCCAGAAATGCAAGGTTAGTTTAATACCCAAATATGTAATTTAATATACCTTAATAAACAACAAAAAATATTTCAATGAAAATAATAGAAAAATAATTTGACAAAATGCAACATTCTTTAAGTATTAAAAATCTCAACAAACTAGAATAGAATATATCTTCCTCAATATTGTAGTAAATTTTTTTATAGAAACCCGCACCTAATACCACATACTTTGGCGAAAGATTGTAGACTTTCATCCTAGCATTGTGAATAAAACGAGAATTTCTGCTTTCACACTGCTTCATCATGGACTAGAGGGTAGTTAAGAAAGAAAATGAAATAAGAAGAATGTAGGATGCAAAGAAAAATGTAAAATAATCTTTATTTACATATACCCTGATCTTACTTATAGAAAAACTTGAGGAAACATGGAACAACATATTAGAACAAATTAAAGAGAGCAGAAAGGTTTTAGAATACAAGATGCAATATATTTTCTGTTTTATATGGATAATAAAAGAATGAAATAAAATTATAATTATATTTACAATAGCATCAAAAAGTGTAAATCACTCAAGAATAAATTTTTAAAATGAAATGTTAGCCTTACACAAAGGATACTAAAACAAATCTTACTGAAATAAAGAAGATCTAAAAGACAGGAAAAATATCTCATGTTCACAAGCTGGAAAGCTTAATACTATTGAAACAGTAATATTTTCCAAATTCATCTAATGGTTCAATGACATACATAAAAAACCTAAGCTATTTTTTGAGAAATTAACAAGCTGATTGAAATTCATGAAAAAATACAAGAGATGCCGAATAGATAAAAGAATCAAAAGCAAAACAAAACAACCAAAAAAATCCAAAAACAATTTTTGAGAACTCACACTTCTTGATTGCAAAACTAACTCAAAGCTACTGATAAAAACGGTATAGTACAGTTACATGTATAGAACTGAGTTCAGAAAAGAATTGGTTCCTTGTATTTATGGTTATTTGTTGACAATTCAAAGAAACAAATTAATAGAGAGAAATTATTTTTTAAGTAAATGATTATGGAAAACCTGGATATATACCATAAAATAAAATTGGATTCTTACTATACATCATATGCAAAAATTAACCCCAAATGTATCAAAGACCTACATTTAGATTTAAAAATTTTAATCTCTTGAGAGAATGCATACGTGTAAATCTTTGCTTATTTTATTAGGAAATGTTTTATCGAATATGGCATCAAAGCACAAGCAACAAAAGAAATAATAGATAAAATGGACATTATTTGAGTTAAAATCACTTGTACTTCAAACTACACCATGAATAAAGTGAAAATGTCAGGAGAACAAGAGAAAATTTGTTATAAATCATATATTTGGCAAGTTACTTGCATTTAAAATATATAAAGAACATTTACAGCTCAATAATAAAAGGACAAATGATCCAATTTAAATTGGTGAATGATCTTAGTAGACATTTCACCAATGAATATGGACAAATTGCCAAAAAAAAAAATGAAAAGATACTCAACCTCACTAAACTTCAAGCAAATACAAATCAAAACCACACAGAAACACCACTTAACATCCAGTAAAAAGGGAATAGTATAAAATACAGACAGTAACATGTATTAGAAAAGAAATGCAGAAATTAAAACTCTCATATATGACAGGTATGATTTTAAAATGGTGCAATCACTTTCAAAACATTTTGGAACTTCCTCAAAATAGTAAACAGAATTACCATATAACCCACAATTTCCATTCCTGGGTATGTAACTCAAGCAAAATAAAATATACTTACATGCAAAAATTTGCCCATGAAGGCATTCATAGCAGCATTATTCATGTTGTTTGTGTAGTTGTAATACTCTAAAATTCGAAACAAACTACCTATTCATTTTGAATAGATAAACAAAATGTGCTTTATCCACACAGAGGAATACTGTTTCACAATGAAGAGTAATGAGTCCCTGATACATAATCAGATAGAATAACATGGATGAAGCATGGAAATATTGTACTAATTGAAAGAAGCCAGTCACAAAAATACCACATATTCTATGATTTCATTTACATTTAAAAGTTCCAGAATAGCTAAATGCTTAGAGAGAGAAGTTATCTGAGTGGCTACAAGGAGCTGGGGGAAAGGGAGAATTGGATGTGATATTAATGGGTGATGAACTATTTTTTGAATGATAATAAGGCTCTAAAATTGAATAGGAGTAACAACTGCATATCTCTGGGGATATACTAAAAGAGACAGAATTGTTCATTTTTTTAAAAAAGTTAATTATATAGTTTATGTGTTTTATTTTGGAAAACTATCTTCAAACACTGATTTCTATTCAGTTCCCTGAAATCAAAGAATATTAAATAAAAAACCAGCCATGGCAGTGGTGCACACCTCTCATCACAGCCACTTGGGAAGCTTAAGCAAGAGGATCGCAAGTTCAAGTCCAAAGGCAGCCTACATAATTTAGAGAGAACCTGCCTCAAGAAAAAATCAAATAAAAAAGAGGTTTGGAGGTGCAGCTCAGTGGTAGAGTGCTTGCAAAGTATGTGCAAAGCCCTGAGTTCAACCCACCAGTACTGAAATAAAAAAGAAAAGAAGAAAAAGAAATTATTCAAGATCTGTGAATTTAATTCATAGTACCCTCAAAATTTCAAATATTTTCAAAAATAATGTTTTCATTATGGAATTAAGTTTTCTACTTGGTGAGTTCAAAATTTCCTCAGGTATTTGTGAAAACAGTATGTGTCAAGATAATGGTACACCAAAGTACTAAACAGCAATAGATTGACATTGGTTATTGTAAGGAATAGGAATAGGAATAGGAATAAAGATAGAAATTAATTGTGTGTAAAACATGAAGTGTGGAATGTAGTAAACACCCCATAAAATGATGTAACCTAAAATGATGTAATGAAAGCCCAAAACCAACTTTTGTGCGAGAGTGATAAGTTAGACACCTGGCACCCGATAAGCACCTGGTACCTAAGGATGTCACTACGCGATAAACACTTGTTCTGAGACGTCAGAGACCAAAGCTTGAAAGGTGTAAAAGGCAAGACGCCCAGAGGACGAGTGGAGCTTGATGGCACTCACCAGCATGAGTGGGCCGCTTCGGTGGACCGCCTGACCGAGCTCCCCATCGGCTGCAGACCCGTTGTCAAGTGGACCGCGCTCCACTGGACAATTCCGGGACAAGAAGGCCGAGAGCTCGACCAGACAGATCGCGAGGCTTACCTGCGCCATCAGGAACGGCTACAGAGGTACCAGGTGTCAGAGTGCATGAGTGTGCGTGTGTGTGGACCCCATCATGCTGTGGTTATCAATAAAGTATCTTGCCCGGATACCACCTGGTTCTCTTTTCCCAACCTCACGGTAAGTGAGGGACTGTCTCACTCGCAACGGTTATGAACTGATCTTTGCATTTGACAGACTGAACAGATTTAAGAAATACTTTTTTTTTTAACCAGTTCTTTATTATTGGACATTTATATCATAAACAAATAATGAAAAACATCTTTCTAGTTAAACACTGGAACAGTTGGGAAATTATCTTGTAAATTGGTTTATGATAACTTTCAATACATCAGGATCTAATCAGTTTTTTCTTTTTGATTTCTTCCTTTTGTATTATATATTTTTATTGGAAATTTTTAATGTGCACCTTAATGTGACTCGTTGGCATGCTTTTCATTGTGACATTTCCATATATGCATTTTGATGTACATTATTCATGTAGGTTCCCCCTTACCCTTGTGTATGCTTCCACCCCTTCCACCCTCCCCATCTAAGTCTTCTCTATCATTTACTTGGTAATATATTTCTATATGTCCTTGGGTTCGAGTTCTATTTAAGGTAGAAACTTTTCCTGAAGTGAACTTTGTTTTTATCTTGTCAGAACAATTGCATGCATTTTCTAGTCCATTTAT